>LPNX011110203.1:1693707-1812958 GCA_001517045.1 Pseudotsuga menziesii | reverse complement strand
CTTTTTCGTACTTAGTCAGGGAGGTCCGAAAAAGGTTAAATTACCACCTACCCAACGCTCCTTCCGGAACAGCATAAGATAGCTTGAGTTTTACGAGTGTGAAGCAAAGCAAGATCACTCGGAAAGATCCATTTGGTTACGAGAAATGGGGCTTACAACAATAAACTCGTTGCTTTGTTCTGTAGTGTTTAACGAGCATGAAAAAGACACAAAGTACACTTGGAATCTTTTTCATGTTTGGGTCGAGAGCACAAAAAAGAGAAAACTAAGCTCAAAACGGGTGTTCCTTTTCCGTAAATTTAGTCCCTCAGGTCCGGAAAAGTGATAAACCTATACCTGAGAATACTCTTCTCAATTCAAAAGAAAAGAGAGTGATCCTTTCTCATATTATTCCGCATGGTCCGAGAAAGAGATAACCTACCACCAATGCGAATGCCCGTTCACATATTCTTAATGAGCTTGAATGGACGAGATAACTCGGCAGTCAAGTCTATTTTGAAGGAGTCAGACCTGGGCCTAAAGGAACTCCATAAGGTCGGGGAGTCTTATAAAGGAATAGCTTGTAAAAATAGATTCAGAAGAAGCTTTATTTGGCATGAAAAATAGCTATGAGGAAACCCCTGGGCCTGAAACAGTGACCGCATGAGTACCAAAGGATGGCAAAGGCATAATAAGATGACACTCATGAAATAAGGATCCTAGCCACGGAAGAACAATGGTAGAGACAAGGGACTAATGGCTTAGGATACCATAGTCTGCGGCAAAATGTTGCATACTAAGGTTAATGTGGAGTGATAAGATACCAACATGTGTTGGGGATAGCAAAACCACCCTATAGAAGTATCAACACTTTGTAAAAGTTGGTAAACCTGTTCCAAGGCACAAAGAGGGTGATATTAGTCAATTGACATTTCAAACTATACAAAAAGACCCACTTTACGAAATTTTATTTCTATAAATAGCTTGAAAATTAAAACATTTCTCACCATTTGCACTTTTTGGACCAAAAAGGAAAGTTTACCCTCTATCTTTGATCGATTACCGTGGACAATTGGACCGTCGGAATTCAGATCCGTCAGTTGCAGGTAACTTTACACCCTAAACCCTTCAATTTGATCCAAACAAATATCAAAATTAATGGTTAATTCAGTATTTTACATCATCCCAAATTACATAAGGGCGCATTCGCGGGTTGCAAAGAGTAAAAGTCGTGAATACTCGTTTTACTTGTGAGTTGTCGAACTAGGCAGTCGCGAATGACTCGCGACCTGCCTAACTAGACAGTCGCGAGTGCTGCGCAATGGTTGAAAACTCAAAATTAATGCTCAATTTTTTATTTTTAAAGATGAAATACTGAACCAAATTGTGTGCATTTGTCAGGAAAAATATGGTGTTGAAGTGGAGGGAAAGAGAACATGAAATAATGGATCATGTGGCGCTCCAAAGCGCGGCCGTAATACAAGCATTGAGAACTTGCGGGCTGCTGAAGTTCTTTTGCACATCGCCCATGCGGTCAAATGTCTGCTTATTGGAATTCATGGTCAACTACTGGGATCATGACATGGGGATGTCTAATCTTCAAGGTGAGACTTTGGAGCTTACCGTAGAGGATATATATTTCATAACCGGGTTATCACAACGGGGGGCACCGGTGAACTTGGAGGGCACTGGCAGGGGCGGAGACCCCTTGAGTGTCCAAAACTATGTTGATATGTTCTGTACACCAGGTACGCAAAAGAGGGGCAACAGTGTTATGATTGCAGACATCCAGGATTTCACACTCCAGGTACTAGCTAGTACTATTGTGAGACTTGCGAGATCATCAGGGTTGCATATGGCCAGCAGGAATCAAATGAGGGTGGCAGTTGATTGCTTTAGAGGTGCCCTCTATGATTGGTGCTCGGGAGTGCTCCCCATCATGAAGAGGCAACTTTCCGGCTGTAGGAGAGGAAGAAGCAAGAACTTTGGTTATGCCAGCATACTAGTAGCGTTCTTCTTCGAGAGGGTACTAACTATGAGCCCTGCGATACCACTACAGGTCCGACATCCACGTCAGCCGAGGCTGAGCCGGTGGGGAGATATCTTCCTCCGTCAAGGAGGAGGAGACATAGTACATAGCGTCTACGATGATGACTTTTATGTATGGTGGGAACGACAGCTGCCGTCGTTGGAGCAGTTTCCATACACTTGGATGGATTTCCGAGGTGATCCCGACCGTGTCCTCCCTCCAGGAGGAATATGGGGCGAGATGGGTAAGTGATTTTTTAATTTTTGATCATTTTCAAATTTTTATGAATTTTCAAATGATAGAATATATACATATGTACAAGTCCTAATCCTAATCATGCGTCAAAATGCAGATATTGGACCAGTCCGCCCTAAAGGGCACCCGCGGATGTTTGTGCGATCAGTTGTAGGAGGAGACCCTGGATTAGTTCGGGTACTAGAGGGGAAGCTGGCGAGGCGGACCCAACGAGTACCTACGATACGGATTGAGCACATACCTACAGCCATGCAGGAGTTTGTAGTAGGGTTTCCACCGACATGGCTACGACTGTTCAGGCAAGTAGCTAGAGCAGTACTTGTCTACAGAGATGCGATGGAGGCTGCCGAAGCCGAGGAGGCTGAGGAAGCCAAGGTGCCTAGAGATCACGGGGACCAAGGTGGTCCTAGTGGCCATGGCGGGCAGGCTTAGTTCTAGGGCATTTTGATGGATGATGATCCACATTTTGTATATGACGGGATCTACGGATCAGACTCGACCTATCTATGACATATATATATATATATATATATATTTTGGTTCTCGGTTTATTTACAAGTGTTCTTTACATGTTTGCTGTATATTTTATGAAATGTGTGTGAGATGCCACTCCAAAATATAATTAGCATATGCATCAGTCAATGAATTTTGATTTCGTGGAAATGATTAAAAGTAATAACTTCAAAATGTCTTTCCAGTAAACAAATTTGCATGAACTGACATAATAAGGTAGGATTCCGTACCTGATAAGCTCGATTGAGCTGGGAAACTACCAACTAAGAATCCAAACGGACTTCAAGTTGGGTGATGCCACATGACAAAGCATCCCATAGGAGCTTAATAACAGCCCTATAATCAGCAACATTATTAGAAGCAGGACCAAGGCAAGCGCCACCCGCGGCAACAAGCTGTCCTGTGGGAGAATAGATAACCCATGCTGCCGAAGCCAGGTTGCAAGTGTGACGGCTAGTGCCATCAGCGAAACCTACATACATTTCGGAAGACATCTGCAACAACCAACAGATAATATAAAAAACAAAACTGACAACCTAATGTACATAAAATACATACATTAAAATACAAGAAAAAGTGCTAAGCCTAAGCATAGTACTTCTTCAGGTAGAGCCCATTTCAGGCTCAGGCAGCTTATTCCCATCATAATCCACTAATTCATATGCGCCTTTACTCAAAGCTTTTGACACGACATATTGTCCTAACCACATAGCCTTGAATTTTCCTACCCCCAGAGGTTCTTTATCTTGGTCCCAAAGCAAGATAAGTTCCCCTTCAGAGAAAACCCTAGGTTTGACCGTTTTATCATATTGAGATTTAACCCTATTCTTATGAGCCTAATTGGCAGTCAACGCATCTCTACGTTGCTCATCAAGGTGTTCTAGATGTACTAGACGTTCTTCAAGCTCAGTCGTATCAGGCAACACATGAATGGCTATCTGCAAGGACGGGATTTCGCATTCAATCGGAGTGACTGCTTCCACCCCGTGAACGAGTTGGAAAGGTGAATAACCCGTGGCAGTCTTAACATTATTTCGGTAAGCCCAAAGAGCAGGATATAACATGATATGCCAATTAGAACGGGCTGTATCAATTGTTCGTTTAAGGATAGTTTTCAAAGTCTTGTTTACAGCCTCAACTCGACCATTTGCTTGCGGATAGTATGGAGAAGAATGCTCTTGTCGAAATCCGAGCATGGTGGTTATCTTTGTCATCATGTTATTTTGAAAATGACTACCATGGTCAGTGACAATCACTTTGGGAATACCAAACCTTGCAATATTTTGATTGAAAACAAAGAAAGCTGCAGTTTCCCCATTATCTTTGAAAGTAGGCATTGCCTCTGCCCATTTCGTAAAATAGTCAACGACAACAATGATGTATTTATGTCCCCCAGCCGAGACTGGGTTGCATGTCATGTAATCAATCCTCCATTTCATGAAGGGGCCTACCAAGACAACAGGAAATAACGGAGCAGGATGCGACCGCATTTTTCTGGTGTAAAGCTGACATGGATGACAGCGCTTCACGGCTTCCACACAATCTTTAAAGATCGTGGGCCAGAAATAACCAGCACGCAAAATCTTCTGAGCCTTTGCTAACCCAGATAAATGACCCCCACATGCTCCACTATGAGAATCATTTAGGACAATCTCCGCTTCCTCATGAGTAAGGCAGCGACGCAAGACGGAATCTACCCCTCGTCGATATAATGTATCTCCTATAATGAGGTAGTTCTTGGCATGAAGGCATAACTTACGTCGTTCCTCCCTAGAATAAGCGGCATGATACTTCAAAGTCTGGAGATATATAAGAATATCCCCGTACCAAGGATCAGAGGTAGATATTAAGAAGATGTGCTCATCAGGGAATGAGTCATCCTCGACCGCTACATTTTCTTCAGTGGGAAATTCTGCTATTAGCTCAGCAAAAACTAAGGACTTTTTAGTCTTAGCGGATTGAAAATCCAAGTCAAACTCCTGAAGAATGACTATCCACTTGTTGAATTTCCCCCCAACAATCCGTATAAAACATATTGGAAAGGATTCACATCCGCCACTACCGTGGTGGTCCTCAGTAAAATGTAATGGCGCAACCTCTGCACAGCATAGACAGCTGCTAAGGCTAACTTCTCGACGTGGGAGTACCTAAGCTCAGGTCCAGCCAAAGCACGGCTAAGATAATAAACGACATGCTCAACGAGCTTATCATCTTCCTGAACTAGCACTACCCCAATGGTTGACTCCGACATGGCTAGATATAATATAAAATCCCTAGAATAATCTGGTGGGCGTAACAAAGGAGCCGACAACAAAGCTTTTTTCAATGCCTCGAACGCAAGTTGTGCGGTTTCATCCCATACAAAAGGAGTGTCTTGTTTGAGCAAGCGCATGAAACCTTTAGTGATCTTGGCATAATTAACGATAAAACGTCGAAGAAAGTTGGACTTTCCTTGCAGGCTTTGAAGTTGCCTGAGAGAACGAGGAGGAGGCAGATTTACAATGGCCTCAACTTTTAAAGGATCCACCTGGATGCCTCTACTAGATACGATGAATTCGAGTAATCTTCCCGACTCGACATAGAAAACACACTTGTGGGGATTCAAGCGAATTTTATAGTATTTGCATCTTTCAAAAATCAACCTCGAATGGTCTGGATGCTGGACCCTCTTGCGAGAATGTGCAGGCAGGTCATCAAGGTAAGGTTCAACAATGGCTTTTATGTCGTGAAAAGCAAAGTTCATGGCTCGTCGAAAGGTAGCCCCAGCATTTTTCAATCCAAAGGGCATTTTTCTATACGCAAATGTACCCCAAGGGCAAATGAAAGCAGTTTTATATTTGTCTTCCGGTTTGATTTGGATTTGATTGTAGCCGGAGAAACCATCCATAAATGAAAACACTTCACTCCCCGCACATGCATCTATGATCTGGTCAATGAATGGTGTGGGGTAGTTATCCTTGGGACATGCTTTATTGAGATCTCTAAAGTCAGTACAAACGCGAATAGTCCCTTGCTTTTTATCAACAGGAACAGGGTTGGATACCCATTTAGACAAAGCTATGGGATATATAAAACCAGCTTTCAAGAGCTTCTCAACTTCTGCCTTCACAGCCGCCGCTTTACGCGGGTTCACGGGGCGTAATTTCTGTCGAACCGGCTTGGCATCAGGATAGGTTCGGATTTCATGTTGGACAATAGATGGATCAATGCCTGGCATCTCCTCATATGACCAGACAAAGATATCACGGAATTCCTTGAAAAGGGCAGTGTAGATGGCAATCTCCTCCGGAGAGCAGTTTGCACCTATATAGATGTTTTCCACGACATCTGGGTTCACAGAGATATTGATAGGTATAGTGGTGGAAATGTTTTCCATATTCCCCTCAGCAAACACCCCTTCCCTAGGCAAAGGGTTGATAGGTACCTCAATATCATCTGACAGTCTCACCTTAAACTCTTGGTTTTCTATCTTGCTCAGATCTGGAAGAAAATAGGATCGATGATGAATATCCTCACAAATATTATCACGTCCACTCATGGCTTCCAAAATAGCTTCATCGGAAGGAAAAACGGTATCTAAGCAATCTATGGAATATAAAGAGTTTTTCGCCCATGCGGGCAAATAGACTTCTTCCAGATCATCCGAGACTAAAAGAGGATCTGGAATGGGATCAGCAGTAGCTTCAACGATGGCTTGATAAGCTACCTCTACTGCTGATAAGGGCACTTCTGGTTCATGGGGAGTTGGGAGGACCCAAGGATCAGTCCTATCACCAACCGTAGTGATGGACTTCCCCACAGTAGTAGAACCAATGTAGTTCACCGGGGCTGGAAGGTCAAATGTGCCCATCAATGATGTGTACATTCCAGCTCCCAAGCTCTGTGCAGCAGGTTTGACCTGATCAACCAATGGCACAGTGGATTCCTTAGACTCTAAATGGCCTTTTCGGGTAAAATCAAGCTGGTCAACAGTAACCAACTTGCCCTCATGTGGAAAAACCACTACACGAAGAAGAGCCGATGCAACAACAGACATTGCATAAGTCCAATTCCTTCCCAAAAGCAAATTATAGTCCAAGGGAGCATCAATCACTTCAACTTCAACAGACACTGCTTTGCCTGCCAATTTAAGCTCGAAAGCCGGCAGGATACCATGAGGATGGAAGGATCTTCCATCAAAAGCAGTAAGTAAAGTGTTTGATGGGACTAGCTCTGGGGATCCAAGAGCTTTCCAACAGGCCAGGGACATAACACATGTAGAGGCTCCCTCATCAACAACTTCCCTTCCAATGGTCTTACCACCATGGATGACATCTATCGATAGGGCTACATGGTAAGGCAGGCGAATTTTGACATCAGACAGATTGAATTTCGCCATGAGACTCAAAGAATCCATGCTACCTAAGGCTGCTAAGAGAGCATCCCGCTGGGCAGGACAACTCTGTAACACCTCTAAAGCTGACATTGCACACGGGGTTTGAGCTAAGTCTTCAACCACGGAGTAGTTTGAAGCAGCCCTAGCATTAGGGTTATGCAAAGTCTTCTTGAAAACACCTTTCGGTATCTTCGGCATAGTTTCGGCAGGCTTCTCTATCGCAAGAGGGTTGGAAGGTTCAACTACAGCTTTACCCTTCTCAGAAGTCTCAGTTTCATAGTTTTTGTTCCTGGTTTGTAACAAAGTCGAAGATCGAACCATGTTGATATAATTAGGGTCAGGGGCAGTTTGAGTGCCCCCTGCTACATTAGAATCTGAAGCAGAGTTCTGTCCTTGGGGAAACGGGTCCTTCAGGACAACCGGTTGTTGATATTTGAGCAGCTTTTGGGCTTGATCCATAAGGGGACAAAGGTGAGTAAGGTGGTCCTCTTGGCACAACTTACAAGGGAACTTGACCTTCTTCTTTTCTTTTTTGCCCCCATCAGCATTGTTCGCAGGTTTGGGCTTGTTTTGGTTTCCCTCTCCTTTCTTACCTTTCTTCTTCTTCCCACCGGGCTACTGATTGCCCTTAGAAGAAGTTTGCGCAAAAACATTTGCATTTTGGGGAGAGGGGGCAGCCTTTGCTGCCTTCACCGTAGACTGTTTGACAGACAACTGGTGAAGTTGTTTAGTTAAAGACTCTACGGTGGGATAATTGACAGACCCAACCACACCATCGGCGTGGGGTCCAGGCTTAGGCTTCTCCGCCTCGTGTGAAATCCTCGGTGCCTCAGGGATGATCTCATACAAGATCCCAGACTGTGAGTAAATCAAGTCTAACTGCTGGGCCCTGGGTATGGCAACAGTGATTTAAGGAACCATTCTAACAGAAACTCAGGAGGAATGGTGGCTTTGATAAGGCTCTTTTGCCTCCTCCACTCTTGGATATGATCCGAGATGTGGGTAGCCTTGTTTTGTCTAAAAGTAGGCAACAAGTCCGTTCCGAAATCGTATCGAACCGAAAGCTGAAAGTGGCTAAGGAAAGCACTAGCCAAATCCCAGAAACTACTAAAGGCAGCAGAAGGAAATTCGATATACCACTTAGCTGCCGTACCAGTCAAGGTCCTCTGGAATAGCCTCAATCTAATTGAATCCTCATTCAACGAATTGGAAGAACACCATAAGTGAAAAGTGGTGGCATGTGCCCCAGGATCTTCACCGGCCTTACCTTCGAACTTAGGGATGTCCGAGGGCAATTTGGTGGGAACAGGTGGCCACAAGGGGTCATGCCTCACCGGGTCATTCATCAACTTTGACAAGTCTGGCAAGTTTAAAGTTGCCAGGAAAGGAAGTTTGGGTCTAACGGGGGTAGTAAATGTGCCAACTTGGGGATTCGAGGGACCTGCCCCCGAATGCCCATGGGTAAAAGTGGGGTTGCCCCCAGCCACCGGTTGTGAAGTGGGAAGGTTGCTTTGAAACAGATTCCATCTGTAAGCCACAGGATTTTGTGTGGGAGGTGCAGTGTAAGTGTTTCGGGCCATCCCCATAGAAGCAGGGGTCTGAAAGAATGGAGCAGGTATCCCTCCGCTAAACAACGAAAAGGGAGAGCTCGTGTATGGGACTGAAATAGGGGTTTGGAAGCTCTGCCCGTAAGAGGTGTTGCTCCCAAACTGCACTCCTACATATGAAGGAGATGGACCTACGTATGGACTGGATGGGGGAATGTGCCCCCCACCCCAAGGAAATCCTTGGACATAAGCCGAGGATCCTACCGGACCACTCTGGGTAGTGTAAGGGAAAGAAGAAGGAATGGTAGGTATACTGGGGATCCCAGCAACCGTGTTACCAGAAGTACCTCCTATGTTTGAGTGAACCGGTGGTTGAACCACCCGGCTCGCTGGAGTCAAAGGTGTAGAAGGCAAACTAGATCTAGGGGTACTGACCGGGGGAGGTAGCACCCATTCAACCGGAATGGTTGAGGCAAACACAAAAGAACTTTCTTCCGCAGAAGACATGACTCTACCCACAGGTACACCTAGCACTGGTGAATCAAAAGGCCTAACCTGGACGACCACAGGATCGTTTAAGTCAGTCAAGGGGGAGTTAAAATTTCTTGCAAACTCGTCAGTCTGCAATTCTTCGATCTCAACTATGTTAAGATTGAAACGGTTAGCAATGAGTTCCGGTTCACCAAGCACTTCACTTGTTCCTACAGGTTCAAAAGAACCCTCTGTGTCTAATCTCCGCCTTTGAGGTAAAGGTGGAGGCTCCAATGCAGTGATAGGAGGAAGGTTTCTCAACCTTCTTAACCTTCTAACAATTTGGTCCTCCAGAATTAAATATTTAACAAATCACACCCTAAGGCCAACTAAACACAGGCAAAACCACAGAGCATACACTAAAAAAGTTCCTAGAGTCTCAAGCAATCAAACTAGGGTAAAAGATATACTTTCCTGAAGAAAGTTGATGAACGATTACTTGGCGTCCTTGAGGTGGTTCTTAGGCACAAGCGGAGGAATCACCCGCCGCCCTCCTACACTTTCCACAAGGGTTACCTTCCAAGCCCGTTCAAGGTGAACCAGAAATAGCCTTCCGGTTTACCTAGGTATGAACCCTAAAAGACAAGAGACTAAAGGCTACCTTGGCAATACCAGCTGTCTGGGGGGACAGTCGTCATCCGAACTCGTATGCATGGGCAGGGTAGCTGAGCCCGAAAATTTGTCTAGGACAGAATCCCCAGATGCGTAAAGGTCCTGGGTTACGTTTTGACAAGGATTCAGAGGGTTATCTCCTCTGTCCAAGCCTCCACGCGGCCTAGTGCTTAGCTCCCATTTGAGAGGAGCTTCCCAGATACAGTGATACAGTCAAGGATTTCCCTAAAGAAAGGTCCACTACGTGTGAGTTTATAACTTGTGGGAAGTTTACACTCCCTAGCCCACAAGTCTAGCCTAAGCTAGTAGGTGAAAGGCCCCTAAAAATGAAAACTTACTAGTAAATTTTAATTTCTGCGTTTATTTTAAAGGGCTGTTCTTTACTCAAGAGGTAATGGAGTGGTATACTGTATGATGTTTTGAATCAAACAAGAAACAAATGAAAGTAAAGGTGCATTCAAAGCAAAATTACCACAAAAACAAACTTCTTTTTAATTTTTTCAAATATGTATTGATGAAATGAAAGCTACGATGAAAGAAACTAAGCCTATGTTTTTGTAGTTTTTTGATATAATATTTTTAAATTGAAATGAACACTACTTATGGAAAAATTACAATGCAAAAGCTTTAACTATGTTTTCTTTTCACTTTTAAAAATAATCAAAACTCTACTATGCATCTACAATGCACAAAACTTGAGCAAACTTGACATTTATAAACTGTAAAAAAGCAATAGGCTGAAGTAAACAGGCTAACAGGACCAAAGACAACCAATGAAGGAAGGCTAGGAACCCTAGCTTGGGTGCAAACAATGACAAAGAATCAATGCAGGCTTACAAAGGCAAGTGACAACCAGCCACTGTCAGAAGACAGACTGTAAAAATTGAGCCCAAGACCCTGATCACTGATCTGGACTAAGACACTTTAACCCACTACCCAAATAGGCCAAAACACTTCAGTATGCAAGCAGTAAATAAACCAAGTAAAAAGACTCAAGAGCTTCCGAAAAAGTAAGGAAATGTGATCACCAACAGTACTCAGACTCACTACACAACATTCTTAAAGAAAGACCACTCAGAAACAGGGACCAAACAAAGAGAAGAACAAGCAAAATTTATCTCAAAAATCCCCACTTCCAGGAGTATTCGCGACTGTCACTAAGAGCAACTCGCGAGTGACTCGCGACTGTCCAGTATAACAACCCGCGAATGCACAGTAATATTCGCGACTGTCTAGAAAGACAACCCGCGAATGGGTATAAAAATTTTCTCAGAAAATCAAGAAAAAACCCAGGACTTTCAAATGCTGAAGTAAATAAGAACCAGGATAAAAATCACAAACAGACTCACATGCAAAACTGGTCAGGAGGACAGAAAACAACCTACAGAAGTCCGGGTGTCCCCAGCGGAGTCGCCAGTTCTGTTGTACAGGATTATACACCTAATAACCTAAGGTCTGGGGTTACCAACATACTCAATTACTTGTAGACAATTGACTCTTAAAGCACAGAATAAGAAATAGGAAGATCAAAGGACTTACTTGTTAAACGAAGGTCGATCCTTGCTCATCTTCTTCTTCTCTGTTCCACTTCCAAAGTCTTCAGGATTGTTCCTCTTTCACCTGTCAAGAAACACTTTTCGAGATACAAGATGATTCATATATGTATAAGCAGGTTAGATAAATCACATATAGATGCAGTAGCATAAATAATTATCAAACCACAAGACATGAAACACATATGGAAGAAGTAATCTCTTTATTATCAATAATGGAAAGAGTTCAGATACAACCCAACGCCTAAGACAAGGACTCCTCTGCAACCAAAGGATTCTGAGTTGACTGCTCCAAAGACTTCT
Organism: Pseudotsuga menziesii; assembly: GCA_001517045.1. NCBI lineage: Eukaryota > Viridiplantae > Streptophyta > Pinopsida > Pinales > Pinaceae > Pseudotsuga > Pseudotsuga menziesii. The sequence continues at coordinate 1,801,261 of LPNX011110203.1, read as the reverse complement.
GTATAAACTCCACCAGCATAACTTTGCTCTCCAAGTGTAAGTCCCATAAGACCCTCCCCAAGGCCTATATTTATATGGGTGAAATAAGGTAGTTCTCGAAGGTTAGGGAGGTTACAGCAGTTAAGGAAATTAAGTTAAATAGCTTAACTAATCTCCCATTAGCGCAAGTGTTTTTATGTTTTAATGTTGAGACACATTCGCAGGTCTATAGCAGAGCAACCCGCGAATGACTCGCGACTATGTATAAGCGCAACCCGCGAATACATGGATTCGCGACTTGCTGAACAGGAGACTCGCGAGTGATGCGCGAGTTGTATAAAATGATAGTCGCGAATACATCTCAATATAGGCAAATGACAAAGTAACTAGGTGGATGGTGAAAGAATGTATTTCATGACAAGCCACTCTATAGTGTTTTGGGCAAACCTCTATCCATAAGTGTCCTTTTGTGTGCCAACATGAGGGATGTCGGCACTCAGACGGAGAGGTGCCATTCAGGTGTATAACAGGTGGGCGATCAATGTCTTATTCTCTTCTTGAATCTCTGCTGGACAGTCAGGCAATGCCCAACCAGTCCAATGATAAGGTGATTCCAGCTCCCAATTGGAAATACTCAACAGTGTGCTCAGCCCCATCGCCTCCATCCTATTCTGCAAACGTGGAAGTCGTGGTGGTGGATTTCCAAGGATCATATCCTACCAAAAATGAATTTTTTGCCCATTTCCCGGTGTCCAATATAGATTTTTAGCAAATTGGGGCAGCGATTTTTTGCATAATTTGAAGATTGAAGAACCATCAGTTCTCACGTGCTCCCCCTCCAGGCATCTGAGCCTTGATCCCGGATAGTATTTATTTTTTAGAACCTGACTACACTAGGAAGGATTTGGATCAAGCATATTCCAGAGTAATTTAGCCCCAATAGCCAGATTTTGAGATTTTAGGTCCTTGATTTGAAGTCCTCCCTCAGATCTTGGCAGCTTGATAGTTTTCCAGCTGACCAACGAATAATTTTTACCTCCTCCATTGTTCCCACCATTCCAGAGAAAAGATCTCAGCAAACTTTCTATTTGATTTATAATTTTTACTGGAGCAAGGAGAATAGAGCACCGGTAAAGTAGTTAGCTGTTTAGGACAACTTTGATTAACACAACCTTCCCAGCCAGGTTTAACCATGATGTACCCCATCCTATAATTTTCTTTTTAATTTTTTCCATGATAGGATTCCAATTTGAGCACTTGGATTTCAGTTTGAAAATAGGGACGCCTAAGTACTTGAAGGAATCCCAACTAACAGTGCCATCCATATTTAAAATCCTGGAGATGTCTGACATTTCCCTTGGGTTTAAATTCCATCCATAGAGCTGGCTCTTCCTGAGATTGATTTTACTCCTTGAGGCCAGACAGTAACGATTCATTTCAGTTTTAAATCGATGGGCTATAATCTAACTAGCTCCTCCCATTAAGATGGTATCATCTGCGAATTGCGCATGGTTGATGTCCTTAGTCCCTTTGGCCAACCTTATGCCTGGAAGCTCCTACTCTTGCTTGGCATTTTCCAATTGAAAACTAAGTACCAAGGCCTGAATGGCATAGAGTAGAGGGGAGAGCGGGCACCCTTGCTTCAGGCCTCTTGAAGCTTGAAAGAATGGAGCAGCTCTTCCGTTGATGAGAGGGGCATCCAGGGCTTGCTGATACAGGCCTTGATCCATGACACAAATTCAGGAGCGAATCCAAATCTCAGTATTACACTAAAGAGGAATGGGTGGCTGACTTTGTCAAAGGCATTTTCCAGATCGAGTTTCACCGCCATCTCTTTATCTCCATTCTTCAGGCTCGAATGGATGGCTTCTTGTACTAATATAATATTGTCCCAAACCTTCCTTCCTTTAACGAATCCTCCTTGATTCTCCGGGATAATATTTGGCAGAATATGTTTTAATCTAGAAGCCATGATCTTAGTTATAATTTTGTATCCTATGTTACACAGAGATATTGGTCGAAACCTATCAAAGGCTTTGGCTTCTTTCTCTTTAGGTATGAGAGCGAAAAATGCAGAATTTGTACTTCCTCCAATTTTCCCACACTTCTGGGGTTTACTGATCATTTTTAATAAATCTTTTTTTATAATATCCCAGCAACTGATAATGAAGTTGACATTAAACCCATCTGGTCCTGGGGCCCTGTCCTCCTCCATATTATGAACTGCGTCCTTGATTTCTTCGAGCATGATGGCTTTGTTCAAATTGTCAGTTTCTTTGCTCTTGACAGTCCTAGGGACCAGATTCAGTAGCTGGGCATCATTTGTAGTGGGTTGTTCAGTGAACAAGTCGCTGAAGTAGCTTGTGGATTCTATTTTAATTTCCTCAAAATTACTGATTGCCCTATCATCTACCTGGATCTCAAGCACACGATTATGGCATTTCCTAGCCTCTGTCAATTTGTGAAAGTAGCCGAAGTTCCTATCACCGTCCTTCAACCACTTGCATCTGGATTTTAGACGCCACCATTTAGCCTCTTGTCTACAGGCTGCGTGGAGTTTCATTTGTAGCTTAGTTTCCATATAAATGTCATCCTGGGTCACAGTATTGTCCTCCATGAAAGCCTGATGTGATTCCACTGCGGTGGCAGCCTGGAGTTTAATGACGTTTGGAGGTGGTAACGTTTTGGCCCAACTCTTCAAAAATTTTTTTAGCCTTCTCAATTTCTCCTCCCAGACATAGAAGGGAGACCCAGTGACTGGTTGAGCCCAGGAGTCAGCGACTATTTTTGAGAATTCAACATGATTGATCCATAAAGAGTTAAATCTGAACGGGATAGGACCCAGATTTCTTTCAGTCACCATCTCCAGAAGGATGGGCTTATGATCAGAGCCTCCAAAAGATAAGATTTTGGATGTCATGTTCAGGCCCAGTAATAGAAAAGTGTCCTAGACTAGGAAGCGGTCAAGCCTGGCAGCAATGTGCCCAAGACCGATCCTCCTATTATTCCAGGTGTATTTCCCTGTAGTGGGCTTAATGTCAATTAGCTCCCACGTCATGATGGTCTCTTCCACAAGATCTGTAATGGGGTCTCTAGTCCAAGAACCTCCTCTCCTTTCATCCTGGCTAAGGGTGACATTCAGGTCCCCAGCTAGGATAATATTGCCATGCAGTTTACTCCTTTCCTCGTGGAGTAGAGTCCAGCAGTTTAATTTTTCAGCATAAGAATTAGGTGCATATATATTGAATATACTTACCAGAGTATTGGAGTCTTGTTGCCTCAGCAGGGTGAGGATCCAGTGGATGCTGTTCTTGATGTCCACAACTTCAAATTTGGTATCGTCCCAAAGAGTTCCTATGCCTCCGGAGGCTCCCCTGAAGCTTAATGCAGCAATGCCCTTTTTTTTCCAAATTTTTTTACTGACTTGGAGGAATGCAGCTTCCTCCATCTTAGTTTCCTGGATCATACAGATGTCTAGGTGGTGAAGAGAGATTAGATCTAGCATAACTTCTTCCTTGATTTTACTTCCAAGCCCTCTACAATTCCAGGAAATTACCTTCATTACTTACTTTTAGAAGCCGTAGGCATCCCTTTCAGGGCGTGCCCATGCTGGCGGGTGTTTCTTGGATTTTTCAGCAACTTTTCCAGGGTTAGCTGGGAGCCTTGCAGCTTATCCTTGTAAGTGGCTTGCTCCCTTACTTCTTTCCTAGATTTCCTTCCTTTAGTTTTGATCAGCCTTGGGATAGTGATTTCGATTTCCCCTTCCTCCTCCTCTTCTTCTTCTTCCGATTCAGGTTCTTCTTCAGATTTCCCCAGATTTTCTCCTTCTTTGGTTCCTACTGTTCCTTCCTCATTATCTTTTCCTTGATCTGAGAGGCTTGCTTCTGGATCCTTGCTTTCTTCATAGCTAGATCTGTCTTCTGCATCATTAGACTCATCCCTTACTTCTGTCATTTGTGTTGTTTTTTAGGGCTCTTGAGTTTTTCCAGATGGGCTGGCTCTATCTTCTTTGTTCCCCTCACCCTTCTTAGGGACCCCTCCAGCTTGATTTTTAGGTTTGGATCTGTTCACCCTATGCCATCCTTCCTCTTTGTCTTGTTGGATCTCAGTGTTCTTTTTAGGGCAATTTTGGATGAAATGCCCGTATTCATGGCATCCTCTACATTTGAAGGGGAGTTGTTCGTAGTCCAGTTTTTGAAAATGGGACCAATTCCCCACCGTTAAGTTTAGAGCTTCTTGCAGTCCCGCTTCGAGATCAACCTCAACGCAGATGCATGCACAGACGAATTGATCCTTTGGACTGGGCATGTCAATATATTTCCCCAAAGCATTCCCTATGGCTTGTAGGGATTTGGGATTCCAACAGTGCATAGGGAGATTGGGCAATCTAACCCAGACGGGCACAGCCTTAGGGGTATCGGCTTCTGGATCAAAGTCCGGGGTCCACCCATTGAGACAGAGTCCTTGCGGCCCGATGAAGTAGGGCCCATTCCTGAAAATTAGGTCTTTGTCCTCTTTAGATTCGAAGTCGAAGAGAAAGTATCCCCTTCCGATGGAGTAGGAGGCAACATTCTTGGAAATTAGCGGTTGCCAGTTCCTTTGGACCCAGCTGTCAGTGGTTTTAGGCGAGGGCCAGAGCCGTGTGAATTGCCCAATCAGGGCTTGGTCTGCTAAGGAGAGGGCAACCCTGATCATTTCTTTCGGGTGGAGGGCAACCTCCGGCATATCCTTAGGTCTTTTAACGAACTTCAAGAGATCTCCTTTGCCAGATCTTTTGGGGTGATTAGCAATTAGCTTTTCAAAGGCATCCGATTATAAATTTGGCGGCGAATTACTGCCAACCTCCTCCACCATCGAGCTGCCTCACCTAAGCCAGCCTCAGAGCATGAGATTTCACAGGAAAGGCCTCCAAGATTAGAGTCCAAGAGCCGTGCAGTCCCAACCTCGCTTCGTGGATCACGCTCTCGTTCGAGCTCACGTGAGGGGAGAAAACCCTGCCGTTCAGACGCCCTGCTCACATCCACGTTTTGGCCTACATGCAAAAAAACATAAAAAAGATAAACAAGGTTACAACACATAGAATATGGATTTCTCCCACAAGAGGGAAGCATCCAAAAATCCTTGCTCATCTTTCTCGTATTTGTAGCTATCTCGAAAGAACCCTACTCTATGGAAGCTATACCTTCTTACAAATTTCCCAAGAAGCAATAAACAAAAACAAGACATGCTAATAAGTAACTGCTCTCCTCCTCCAAATCTGCTTATCCTTCATCTTCATCAAGCTCCAAAACACATCCTGTTGATGCCTAAAAATCATACCCAAGTACCAACTATCCTCCTGTTGAAGCCCGATAACCAAGATACCAAGATTCCCATGATGCCCATTGTTATTTTCACATTCTTTTTCCACCCATTGGGTATTAAAAAAATTTAATTTTAAACTCTTATCAACGCATGGGAAGCTCTATTCTTCACACACATTCAAGGTTGAACACCAATTACATATCCTATCCCTGATTACGTGCCCTGCCATTGAACTCAAGGAAGACACGTTACGGATTTCATGTCCAACCACCGAATTTTCTTGACACCTGATATTAGTTTTCCCACCAACCAGATAGCGATCCCACCATTTACAAATGTGTTTAACCTTCTTGTGTGCAGAAGAGATGATGGACGTTTTTGAATTGGAGATTCTATTTCTTCCTATCCGCATGAGTGACTGTTGAGACCAGTTTACATTGGCAGCAGTGTTGCTATTGAAGCACTTAGATATTGCCAGATGTTGTGAACCAGTGGTGGCTAAAATGCAAGAACAGATGGCATGCGCTATCATTAGAATTTCTGTTAGAGAGTACCTTCCATTAACTGTGTAATGCATAACTACAAATTGAATATGAGACTGATCCTTTGTGGTGATAAATTTCGACTCAGGGGATCCATCTTATTCCTATCATTTCTTCATTATAGACAAGATCTCCATAATCTAATGAAACTCCTCTCTTAGCCATTAAATCAGCCTGCTTATTGTTTGTTCTCAGGATATGAAAGAAATTTAAGATTTGAACTCCCTTCCTATACAAATAAGGATGTGGTGCATTTTAATTATCGGACTCTTCATCTTCTTATACAACAATCTTGCTTCCCTTTTGACCATGAGCGAATCACCATATAGACTGCTAACTCCTCCATTCCACAACAGTTTGCAATCACTAGCCCTTTGATAAGAGAAATCCACTCAACCCCATTATTGGATTTCTTTCCCAAGCCCCAGGAATAATCCTTCTGGTTGTTCTCTCCAGGATAAAAAATGACTCCACCTACCCACACAAACCCCCTTCCACTGCAAAAATCCTTACGCAAAACATGTGATAGTGTGGTTTTTTGATAGCCTCAAAATTTTGTCCTTCATGTCAAATTTCAAAAGGGGTCCTTTGATCTGTCATTGTTGCATAGTTGGGTAACTTGTGCAAGCAATTCAAAACGACATTTCATGTCATGCATTCATTTCTTGGGAGAGTCTCTCGTGATATTGTTATGTCCAACATAATAACAAGAAATCGTTTGCAACATTTTGTGTTTGTTCTTGCAAATAACATGAACGCCAAACATCAGTTGTGATGCCAATTCCATAGCTTGTAAGTTTGCAAATTTGAAATCCGCCAGCTTTAGGTATATACATGTTTCAATTGGAATGCATTAATATGAGTATTGGTGTCATTAACTGTCGAATCATTTTGATAATGACATGTATTGGTGCTTGGTCTCTATTAGACTTTTATATTTTTATTTGATATCATGTGTTGTATTGAATAGTATGGGAAGGTGCCATGTAAGCCTTCAAAATATTTTAAAGAGTGATTAAACGATACAATTATTAGCCACGGGACTAATAACGCAATGATCTTGGTATTAATAATATAAAATAACTATCAAATCAAAGCAAGTACACAATCTTAGTCTCCTTAGCTATATCCCTAGTAGCATAATCATATTAGTACGAGTACAATAATCCAATATAAGCATAATCATACAACTCAACAGATACTCAATAAATAAAGACGAACTTCAAAATTGAATACCAACTTAAAAATATCAAAATGGATCAGGTTTGCTTTCTATAACTTAAGATATAACAAAATATGTTTTGCAATCATAACAATATTTGTTTTTCATAACACTGATCCAATTACCTCCTTTCCTTGCTATTGATCCCTTCTCACAACAACAACTGCCTCCATCGAAAACATTGACATTTTGTGGCTCTTGTTATTATTTATTTCTAAAGTAATATGTTATATATCCATGTTCTCATTATGAAAAGTGCTTCATGACCAAGATATTTCATTCAAAAGTCATATTTCTCTTCAATTCATATATTTCATAATAGCATTGTATATATGTATATAATATTTAGGAATAATAATATTATTAATCTTTATTTGAACTGTTTTTAGTTATACTAAGTGTTTTTATTTCATATCTTATTACCAACACAAAGCCCAAAAATCCATACTAAGTGATTGTCCATACAAATAACAGACCCAAAAATCCAAAGGAATGGAGATATATCCCCCCCCCAAGCAACTAAAGAACAATAACAATAGTTATTTCTATCCTTGGATCCAGGTGAGAGTAATGGAAGAGTGCATGAGGTAATTGTGCCACGCGGAGAAGCAAAGATGATAGGCGAGAAAATAGGATATCATCTACCATGGGCAAGGTAGTTATGAAGCAAAGTGGGAGAGAGGTGGGTGTAATGAAGTTTGTTCGAGCAATTAATGGTGAGTTAGATTGAGGGAGTATGAAGGTCTAGGAGATGAGTACATAAGGTTATTCCGAGGATATGGCAAGTCGTTCGATGATGTGTAACTTTTTTATTTATTATTATTATAGAATTTTCTTACTTACAAAAAAAAATAGTTATTGTTATACTTATGTATGTATTTATTTTTAACGAATGAATTGTTTTTCTTAAAGCTTTGTGTTCATCCTTTCATCATTGGTTGTTTTTGTTTTCTTGTTATTTAACATGTGTATGCCTATGATTTGGTGTACATCATGTATTGAATTGTTGTACATGATGTACACCAATTTCTATAAGATCCATTCAAGATATAGATTTCGTGAAGCTTTTTTCCATATCAATTAAAAAGCTAAAACAAAACCGTAAGAACAAAAACTCAGCTTTAAAGTTTGAATGTTTATTAGATGAATGTTATTTTTGCTGCAAGAAATGTTAAAAATAGCTTGCATTATGTTCAAATCTTGGTCTCAACTTAGGGAAAGTTAGGTATTGAAAACTAAATTCAAACGACATCAAACTCTGCTACACACCCACATGTAATAGATAAGTATAAGATAACCATTTTCTAACTATAGTATAAAGTATGTGAAAAAATGATTTCATGTGGCCTTCAACGTTATGGTATTCAAATTTATAACTATTGATGTTGATACAACAATCATTTAATGTGAATGATAGAAATTAGAATATGTATGCATGTAATCTAAAAGACAAATGCACATATTCCAAAGAAATAACTTGTTCATTGAAATATACCTTAACTTATTAATTTTCAAACAACATCTATATCACTTATATTACACTGGCATAGATCTATCTTAACTCTGGATCTATCAAGTGCCAAGAGGGATCAAATCCCTTGAGGTACAAACCTTTCCTTGAGTTATGCACTCCAAAAAAGGTTTGCATCCGAAGTAGGTCCCTCCCAATGTTGATAGATTTGGAGTTGAGATGAATCTATGTTGTTATTTTATTAAAGTGATCCTTTTTAAAGTTTTTTACTTTTTTAGTTATGTATTTTTCTTCTTCAGTGAAGTCATTTTTTAGAATTAATTTATTAATGTTACAATTATGCCACATGGTTATAGATACACCTAACTACTCTTTGTGCAAAATTACCTTGTACATGGCATATCAAATTCATTAATTACAAATAACAAAAGAAACAAAAAAGAAAAATACCAATAAAATTCCCCTTGTGCATTGTGAGTAGAGTGCCTTCAATTGTTTTAATCGTTATTTTCTAATAAGGAAGAGCTTTTAAGATCTTGGGCATTGATTGTGCCATGCTCACTTGTTCTTGTTTGTTTTTATGTCGCTTTAACTTACACTTGTTTCCATCTTAGGGTGTCGGGTACTACTGATCATGCACCCCAAATTGTTACCATACAATGATTTGACTTTGTTTCAACTCATATGAAGAAAATGACCTTATCCAATTGCAAGCAGAGCTTGATAATAATTTTCCAAAAACAAAAAAGACAACAAAAAATGCAACTCTGTACTTTGAACTCTTAAAATATGGACTCAATTTGCTCAATTGAATGAGTAAAAAATTATTGACCCAAAAAGATATATTAGGTCAAACTTATATATCACAGGACTCATGCAAACAAACTTGACATGGAGCAAATTTTACTAGGAAACTTTAAGCAAAAGTGACATATACAGTTGAATGTTCAACAATGTACCACGATGTTTAGCCTTCATGTATCACATAATGTTTTATATGTGATTGAATCGATGTCTTTTTTGTTTTACAGAAATGGTTGAGAAATTTTATAAAAAAAGATAAACAAGGTTACAACACACAGAAGATGGATAGCTCCCACATGAGGGCAGCATCTAAAACTCCTTGCTCATCTTTCTCGTATTTGTAGCTATCCCTAAAGAACCCTACTCTATGGAAACTATACCTTCTTACAAATTTCCCAAGAAGCAATAAACAAAAACAAGACACGCTAATAAGTAACTGCTCTCCTCCTCCAAATCTTCCTATCCTTCATCTCCTTCAAGCTCCAAAACACATCCCGTTGATGCCTAAAAATCATACCCAAGTACCAACTCTCCTCCCGTTGAAGACCGATAACCAAGATACCAAGATACCCATGATGCCCATTGTTATTTTCACATTCTTTTTCCACCTGTTGGGTATTAAAAAAAACGAATTTTAAACTTTTATCAATGCATGGGCAGCTCCATTCTTCACACACATTCAAGGTTGACCACCGATACATATCTTATCTCTGATTACGTGCCCTTCCATTGAACTCAAGGAAGACACATTAGGGATTTCATGTCCAACCACCGAATTTTCTTGACACTTGATATTAGTTTTCCCACCAACCATATAGCGATCCTACCATTTACAAATGTATTCAACCTTCTTGTATGTAGAAGAGACGATGGTCGTTTTTGAATTGGAGATTCTATTTCTTCCTATGCACATGAGTGGCTGTGGAGACCAGTTTACATTGGCAACAATGTTGCTATTTAAGCACTTAGATATTGCTAGTAGTTGTGAACCAGTGGTGGCAAGAATGCAAGAACAGATTGCGTGCGCTATCATTAGAATTTCTGTCAAGGAGTACCTTCCATTAACTGTGTAATGCATACCTGCAAATTGAAGATGTGACTGATCCTTTGTGGTGATAAATTCTGACTCAGTGGATCCATATTATTCCTATCCTTTCTTCATTACAGACAAGCTCTCCGTAATATAATGAAACTCCTCTCATAGCCATTAAATCAACCTGCTTATTGTTTGTTCTCAAGATGTGAAAGAACTTTAAGATTTGAACTCCCTTCCTAGACAAATAAGGATGTGGTGCATTTTAATTATCGGATTCTTCATCTTCTTATACAACAATATTGCTTCCCTTATGACCATGAGCGAATCACCATAGACTGCTAACTCCTCCATTCCACAACTGTTTGCAATCTCTAGCCCTTTGATAAGAGAAAGCCACTCAGCCCTATTATTGGATTTCTTTGCCAAGCCCTAGGAATAATCCTTCTGCTTGTTCCCTCCAGGATAAAAATTGATTCCACCTGCCCCAGCCAGCCCAGGATTTCCTTTAGAGGCCCCATCAAAGAGAAGGGAGTTACAACCCAGGTTTAGTCTCCAATTACCAAAAGCTTTTTCGCTCATCCTAACTTCCAATTTAAACAACTGGGCCTTTTGGCTGTCGTATGCCAGCTATTGGTAACAGGTTGAAGAAATTCATTTTCCCACACTCTTTCCTCATAATTCAAAGGCTCATTATTGATATGCTTCATCCCCCTCATAACTAAGGCTTCCACCCACAACGATTTTGTAGCAAGCATTACTTTCCTTGGGCTGGATGCTTCCCCTTCAAACAATTCTTTGTTTCTAGTTACCCAAATATTCCAGTAGAGGTATTTAGGAAGGGAAACCCAGGCTCTTGTGAGATCCAGATTTTGAAGAAGAGAACCATGATAATAGTCTTTCCAGCAGGCAAAGGGATCATTCCAATTTGTTGGAAGAATCAGTTTTTTATGTAACTCATGTACATCCATATACCAAACTTCTATGGAAAACTTAGATTCCAAAAAAAGATGGTCAATGGTCTCTTCTACCTGTTTATAGAGTACACAACGTGAAGGCCCTTGAATCCCTCTTTTTCTCAAATTCTCAGCAATCAGAATTTTGCGGTGTGCTGATATCCAGAAGAAGACATTATTTTTTGGAAGACCATCATTGCACCAAACTTTGTTCCACTTGTTATCCGTTTTACTGATGTCTTTGTTATTGAAAATGATTCAGTATCCTTCTTTTACAGTGGAAATCCCCGATTTACCCCATTCTCTTCTATCCAAAAGCTGACTGTGAACAAGCGTAGAACCTTGGAGAATAGAGAAAAGAGCATTAAAATCCAACATTAGATGCTCAAGGACGTCCAACGCTTTCCATCCACCCCTTCTTCTGTTGTTTTTCCAAGAAGATAGATCATATAGGGTAAAAATGTTTAGGTGATCTAGCCATTGCTTGAGATCGAGAAGGCCACCAGATGGTTTACTAGAGAGACCGACCCCAAATGATCCTGCCAAATTTTGATCTGTTTACATTACCTGGGCTCCAATACAAGTGATTTTTGATGATACAGGTCAACTTCTTGCAAAGGATCCAGATTGGATACCCCTTCCCTGTCAGTGGGTACTCATCTACACATCTTTTCCTTGTTCCCTTGATATATTTTTTCCTAAGAATCTCCTTCTACCAACCCTTCTCACCAGAGACAATAATCTTCCACATAATTTTCGCTCCAAGAGCTAGATTCATCCTTGTCGAGTCCCTTATTCCAGTCCCACTACATTTTTTCAAGCTACATACCACGTCCCAGCTTACAAGGTGAAATGTTTTTGTGCCATTTGAATTTCCCCCTTTCCAAAGGAATTTTCTAAATTCCTGCATAACTTTTATTGGAGCTAAAGAGATCGAGCATGTATAAATTGGCTAGGCATCGAGGATAGAGTTTATGAGGACAAGCTTACTAGCTGGGTTGAGCCACCTTACTCCCCACGAGGAGATTTTTTTCTTGATATTCTCGACAATACCTTGCCAGTCAACATAATTTTTTTTACCTTTGAAGATAGGGTTCCCGAGATAGCTGAATGAGTTCCTATTTAACTTTCCTTCGAAGCCAAGAATTCTGGAAATTCTTGCCATCGTCCTAGGTGGATAGTTCTAGGCATAAACCTTGGATTTTATCAAAATGACCTTGTTATCTAAAGGTTTTAATAAAGAAGACAAAGCTTCATTAAATCTCTCTACAATCATTGTGGAAGCCCTACCAAGCAAAATTTTATCATCTGTGAATTGGGCATGCATTGCAACTTTGATCCCCCTAGAAATCTTTAAGCCTTTTAGCTTTCCATTTTCCTTTAATGTTTGGAGATTTCTGCTCAGTGACTTTGCTACTAACACAAAGAGAAGAGGTGATAATGGGAAGCATTTCCTGAGGCCCCGAGAGGCTTGGAAGAATTCAACTGGTCTACCATTAATTAACAGAGCAATCCACAGACTGTTAATGCAAGCTTTGATCTATCTAATAAACTGTTTTGAGAAGCCAAACCTATGCATAATTTGAAAAAGAAAAAAATGGTTAACCTTATCAAAAGCGTTAGCCATATGAAGCTTGATAGCCATACCTTATTGCTTCCTTTCCAGGCTAGAATGAATGGCTTCTTGGACAATGATGATGTTGTCTAGAATTGTCATCCCAGCTACGAATCCCTCTTGAGACTCTGAAATAATATGCTTCATGAGATTTTTCATTCTTATAGCAAGAAATTTTGTGAGAATCTTATAAGAAGTTTTGCAAAGAGAGATTGGTCCGAATCTGTCCACAGAGTTAGGACTTTTTTCCTTCAGAATCAAAGAGAGGAAAGATGAGTTGATTGCACCACCAATTTTATATTTCTTCCTCGTCCAGTTGAGAATCCTTCTGAGATCTACCTTAATAATGTCCCATGCAGCCTGGTAAAAATTGATTGTGAACCCATCGAGGCGCGACGCCCTGTCCAGCTATAGAGTAGAAACTGCATCACTTATCTCATGCTTTGAAATTGGCTTCACAAGTTCCTCATTATCATCATCATAAATTTTAGAAGGGACAGTAGAAAGAAGCTCATCTTGGGAGATTGGATCCATATCATCTCTGTCTGTATAGAGATTTTTGAAATGCTGAACAATATGCCTCTTGATTGCCTCATTCCCTTCAATTTTATTTCCATTTCTATCATACAACTCTTTGATAGTATTAAAACTTAATTTGGCTTTTGATTGCTTATGGAAATAACTTGTATTGCCATCTCACCCTTTCAACCATTGTTGTCTAGATTTCATCCTTAATTCTTCCTCCTCCTACCTAGTAGCCCTTATCATTCTCATATTTAGCTCCTTTTCCTAATTTAGAGCGAGCAAAGTCACTTCTTCATCTTCCATTCTTTTCTGGAAATAAACAAGATCATCTTGAATTTGTTTCTTTTGGAATGTAGGCCCTTTAAAAGAAAGTTTAGCCCAATTTTTTAGAGCGAGGTGGGCTGCTCTTAACTTTGACTCTCATATATAGCTAGGAGAGCCAAAGATCTTAGAGTTTGAAGCCTCTTGAATGATTTCCATAGCTTTTGGATTCTGCAACCAGAGAGGATTAAAACGAAAAGGGATAGGGCCCATCTTTTCAGAGAGAGTTAAGGACAAGTATATTGGTTTGTGATCGGAAGTTTCTGAAGGAAGGGCTAGGGAGGTCGGGATCAAGTCCCTTTGCAGGAAGGATGAGCTGAACAAAATCCTATCAAGTCTTGGAGAAATATGACGAGGGCCTATTCTTTTGTTGCTTAAGGTATATTTTCTATTCTTGAGAGGAGGATCCAAAAGGTCCAGATCTTCCATTTTTTGTCCAAAGGGGTCCCTGTCGATTGAGCCTCCCCTCTTCTCCGTATGGGATTTGATGGCGTTGAAGTCCCTAACAAGAATAATATCTTTTCCTTGCAATATCTCGCAAATTGAGAGTTTCCCAAAAGATTGGCTTATCCCTGTAATGCGTTGGCCCATATATATTTAAAACAAAAATTGACTCTTGTTTTTCTCTCCAATGCAACTCAGTGAGGAGCCAACGATTGGTTTCATTTACTAATTTCATTGCATATTTTTTTCTGAATTATAAAAGGTGGTGATTCCTCTTGATTCTCCTTTGGAGCTTATGGATTTCCCTTGGTAAATTTGATAGTGAAGCCGAGATAGGGCCATTACCCCTTCTTCGACCATTTTTGTCTCTTGGATCATCAGAATGTCTCATTTCTTAGATTTGATCATGTTTTTAATATCTTCCACTTTTCTTGAGCTCCCCAGGCCTCTGCAATTCCAAGAGACAAATATCATTATTTATTTGACATTTGAGGTCCTGCTCGAGACCTGCTATCCACTCTTGATCCTTCGAAACTTATGGTGTTTTGTAGGAGCTTAGTTTCCTCAATACTCATATGCCTACTGAGCTTGAGTTCTCTTTCTGCTTCCTGCTCCCTATGGTTCCTGTGTGTTTTTCTGCCCCTTGTGGATGGTGGTGGAGCTTGATCTGGAATTTGTTGTGATCCTTACGAAGAGGAGTGGCTAGGAGACTCTACCCTCGGATTTAATTTGCTTTTCTTTACCATTGCTACCCAAGATCCACCCGGGGAGGAAGATCCTGTGAGAGTTTTCTCTTTCCCATCTTCACTGGCATTTGGAAGCGCACTTGGTTTTGGATCCCCACCTTCTTCCATTTCTTCGCCCTCCGGAGTGCTATCCGCTGTCGATATTTCTCCCTCTTCTATGTGAAGAGCCATGTATGGATTGTTGATGTCCAATTCCTTGGCATTTATAACATTCTCCTTAGTTTTTTCTGGTTGGTAATCATTGTTATCATTAAGAGAGTTATACGATGCATTCTTCCCGTTTTCCACCTGCTGCCATCCTTCTTCTTGACTTTTCCTGTGATCTTCTATCACTTCTTTAGGGAAGCTTTTGACAAAGTGCCTGTATTCATGGCACTTTCTACACTTGAACAGAAGATGCTCATAATCAAACTTCTGTAGATATTCCCATCCATCCATGAACAGATTCACTTCTTCCGGTAAGCCTTTCTCTAAGTCAACTTCCACACATAAGAATAATGGCCCCTTTGGCTCTTTCTTGTTAATGCATTTAGAAAGGGTATTTCCATTGGATTGAAGGGCCTCGTCATTCCAGCAGTGCAGAGGAAGATGAGGAAGGCAAACCCACACTGGCACTGCTGAGGGGACGTCCTTTTTTGGGTCAAACGATAAAGTCCAATGGTTTAGATACAGGCCTCTCACCCCCATGAAGTAAGGACCACTTTTAAAGATGGTATCCCTATCATCTTTGTTCTAAAAAAAGTACCCTTTTTCACAGAAGCAATGTTGCAGGCCTTCGGAGATCAAAGGCATCTAGTTCTTCGAGATCCAATATTCCATGGTTTTCAAAGAGGGCCAAATCCCAGTGAATTGACCTATGAGACCCTTTTCACTCAATGCAAGGCCCTTCATTGTTGAAGCATCCGACATGATGTGAATGCGAGGAGCAGCCACCCAGCTCACAAAGCTAGAAGCCTGGATTTCAGAGACTGGAGGAGGCAAGGAATCAACAGAGCCCGGAAGGAAACCTGTAAGAGGTGTCTTCGCTCCTCCAGAGGATCCATGAGCATAGGACAATATTAGACCCGATCAGATCTAATCTCATCAAGCCACCGACGATTAGTAATCAGGAACCTAGTCTATCGCGATGATAGATCGATAAGGACTTGATCTGTATTTAGCCAGGAGCAACATGCCTCAACTTTAATCGACCTGCTAATCCACGGCTACAAGCTATCCTCACGCTTACTCAAGCGATCCGCGCTCACCCCTGCGATCTCTCCACTCAATAATGATTCAATCGATGTCTTGCTTTGTTATATGATCAAGTTTTTTATGTATGTTTACTCTTAGTATGTTGTTAGATTCAAATCTCACAATCAAACACAAAATAAAGTAGTAAACATCCGAATAAACCATACACTATTGCATAGGCATGAAGTGTTCCTTAAACCTTCATTATTTGATTTTGAGGCAGGTTTAAGACACATCCATCACTACAAAATGATATTTTTAATGTACTTGATATAACTAACTCTTATCATTTAAAAATGTGAAAAGTAATTATCTTTTTAGTAAAATTTCAACCTTTGTCTTCACATATGATTACTTGTTCAAAATACATTCATCCATGACCCAAAATAACTTACAAAACTTTCTTTAAAATAATTGACTTAAGAACACTTTAGTATTTTACTAAGCTAAGCTTTGACTTTGGACTTGTATTTATTACCACTCCTTACCATGGAGGAAAACATATATGTACCTGTGAATAACAAAAGAATTTCAAACTATTCCATCAAAACTTTCATGTGTATGTCTAGTGACCAAGGTTTTCCTTATTATACAAATACTTCATTGTGGTCACACTTGGTTAATAACTCTTTAAAGAAAAAGAATTAATTACATCAATATGTTATGGTCAGGAATCAATTTAGAATGATGATTTTTTCTCCCAAAAAAATATCGCAGTCTGAATTTGTATTAATTAAAAGGCCATATTATTCATTGGCTATGGCGGTCTTACATAAAAATCATCAGAAAACAAGCATATAAATGTTGTGTATAATATTCAGGTATGCTATCAAAATAAAATATCCTTCATAACCATATGCATACATAGGTTAAAAACAATGTATTATAATCCCTCTACATGGCAAGTGTGAAATTGCAGCAGCCAAAAATTCTCCATGAATAATGGGTAGGGTCTAAAAAAATTGGGGTCATGGATCCAACTCTTTGATGGTATCATTGTTTATTTCCCATGTTGTAAATGTGCCTTTTGTAGGCTGTAAGCCCTGCTTTGAAAGATGCTTTTCTTGGTAATTCTTTTTGCGGTAAATGTGTTTAAAAGAAACCTCCTAGAAGAGGACAAGTAACCTACAAATTTCTTCATATATAGGTTTATGAAATATATTGTTAGGGGGGATTTTGTGTGATAACCATTCAATCAGATGAAGAGAATCACCAAATACTTGGAGTTTATTACAACTACGAAGATAGCAAATTTAAGTACCATCAACACTACATAAAGCTCTGCCTTATTGTTAGATGCCATACCTAGACCATTAGATAATATGAAATAATGATTGTTTGAGATTAAGAGTATCCCCCCAATAGCACCACAATTAGGCCTACCTTGCGTAGCGCCATCAAAATAGCTCCAAGATATCAAATAATCAATATGAACTGTAGGCTGAATTATTTTGGATCTATGCTGGTGTATTTGAGGAAAGTATTGAAGAATGACAAGGATTTTTGTAGCATATGCCTATGGTGGGATGGATATATCCTGAAATATATTCTTAGTACGGGCGAGCCATGCCCCATTTCAGTAAAAGAGGTAAGGCTTTGATCTTCTGGGTATATGGACTAGACAACCATCCTTTGATTAACTCTTCAAATACCTATCCATCCCAAATCAATGTTTTGCATGTAACAATAGAGACATAATTCCACATCACAACAAAATAGGGACAACTAATGAATACGTGATTAATGGAATCACCAGTAGCATGGCATAAAAAGCATTTGCTAGATCCAATGCCCATAAATATAGATAGACGGTCCTAGACAAGGATTTTACCAGCAAGAGTTAGCCACATGAATAGAATATTCTTGAGTTGGCATTTTAATTTCCATATAGCTAACTGCCACCATTCTAGCTCTACAATGGATTCTTCTTCCCTAATGATCTGATATCCAATCTTGGGCTTGTATTGACCACCTATTGGATTTTTATTCCAAATGATAGTATCCTCTTGGTTATCTAAACAAATCTTACAATCTTTTAGAAAATTGATAAATTTGCTCCATATAATTTCATCTTCCCCTGTGAAACACATATGAGCAACATTTAACCATTCCCATTGAAGAGGTGTAGATAAGACCGTATCTTGAATCTAGTATAAAAAATATAACCCCTGTTAGTGAGATGATCTATCATATTAATGGGTAACCCATGAGCAGCTAAACTACCAATCCACACATTAAAACCAATTATAAAGGACCTACCATTCCCGACCTTCCAAGACATCCAATCACCTATGACGTCATATGCAGAGAACATAGTCTTCCACATTATAGAGGCATTATTGACAACTTTGTGTGAGGATCTTATCCAAGCTAGTATAAACAATGAGTGCAAATATTTACGGTGTATCACTTTTGACCAAAGCCTAGTGTTAGTTAGACATATCCAAATACCTTTAGTTGCAAATGTTGTAGAGAAATATTGGTGGTGTTTGAGTCCCCAACCACCAAGATGTTTTGGTAGGGTGATATTTTCCCATGATACCTAATGACATGATTTGGCTTTTTTTTCTTTCTTCTCTTCTCCATAAGAACCCAAAACTTAGCTTACAGATATAATCCTTGAACCCCCAAGGAATATGGGTAATCATGATCCAATACACGAGGATTCCCTCTAAAATATATTTAAGGAGTACGAGTCTACCAACTATGGATAACCATTGATTACACCAATGATTCATCTTTTTCTCCACTTTACTGATCAACCAGCCCTAATTCTTTTTAATATAATTATTGGGTTTGATCAAGAAGCCCAAATATCTTATCCCTAAAGTTAAATCACAAATTTCGAAATAAAAAAAGACTATTGATCCAAACCCATCTGGACCCATCTAAAAAGAGCAGTATACCATCAACAAATAATAAGTGTGTAATATACATTGATCCCCCAAAATGAAAACCCCTAAGTGTGCCATTAATTATGGCTCTAGTGATCAATCTACTCAATCCTTCTATAATAATTATGAATAGTAAGGGCGCTAGAGGGAATCCTTTCCTAATACCTATGCCAGGTCTGAAAAATCTAGAGGTTGATACATTTATTAAGACTACAAAAATAATAGGCTAAATACATGAAAGGATCCAATTAACCATTAAAAGGTCAAACCCAAACCGGGTGAGAGCCAATATGAGAAAAGTCCAACTAACTCTATCATATGCTTTAGAGAGATCAAATTTTATAACAACTGTAGGAATACGTTTAGTATTGACTTAATGAAAGGATTCATGGGAAATACCAATAACATCATGGATTTGCTGACCCTCAAGGAAAGCAAATTGTTCAGGAGTAATTGATTGAGATAGAATACCCTTGATCCTACTAGCTATGATCCTTGCTCCATCTGGTTTTGTTATACTACAATCCTGTCACCACCATGTGATAAGACCCTTGACTTACATATTTGCCCTTAATCCTAGCACTTGGAAAGGAAACCCATGTTGATTGTCAACCTTTCATAAAAATACTCAGCACCGTCCTTTCTTCGTTATCCATGAGCGGTACCTTCCTCGCACCGCCTGTATCTTGTTTACCATAAGCGGTGCCACCGCTTATAGCCTTTGGTCCTGTTAAGGCCTGGAAATTCACAGGCAACAACAGCAAGGGATTCTCCCCAGTCAATGTTCCCAACTAGCCCGTGACTGTTTGGTGTAGGGAATCCGTCTGGTTTGCGGTCCGACTACCTTAGGTCAAGTGACAAAAATAAAAGGTTTTAGCGGTTGCGGCCTGGTCCACCATGTATATTTTTGTATTTTTTTTTTTACTTTAAGTATGATATGCAAGTGCCTATCTAAGATGCAGGTTGATTGAGAATGCAAGAAGTGTTCACAATGTGATGCACAGGTTCTTACCTCTCGTCTTAGACTTTCTTACATCTAAATCACACACACAACAAGAAATTAAAACTAATTGCCTAACCTATCCCTAGGGAGCAAGATTATCACTTATTAATGAGTAATGTATTTTGTGCATGCATTATAAAAAAGAAATCAGAGATAGCTGATACTTCTTTCAAACACATGAACATTTAAAGATATTTGAACAACCAGATAGCCAACTGTCTACAAACAACATTCATTACTCATAATGGAAGTTTTCTTAAAACAAACCAGAGATCATTCATACAAGAACATAGGTTCAAAGAGTTAGAACGATCTCACAGTTAATGGACACAAAGCTGAAAACGAAATAGTTCCTCTTCAACAAATCCATAGCATAACATTTGAACATTCCACCATGGTTTCTCCAACAAGAAAACTGTAATTATTTATTGTAAAAGGAAATAGTTCTTCTTACAGTATGTCTTCCAATCCAACTGGGAAAAAGTCCCTTTTCTTATCTAAATCTTCTATATTTATACAAAAAGAACCAAACTGCTGGGCTGCCCACGAATGACTCTTGGGCTCCCCAAAACCGTTTAATCTCACAATTTTGTCCTTTTGTGAGTGCTCATGATTTAGGCAATACGTTACATTTCAAACTTAATCTTATGAATACTTCATATAACGGGACCAGCTTAGTAACTGATGGGCCCTTCCCAAGCCTGGGCTTCTGTTGCCACCGATTCTGCCTTGTCTTTTATTTGTCCTTTCTTAGATCCCGTTGATTTCAGAACGAAATCTGCTTATCACTTTTTAGCCAACTTTTCTCAGCTTTATCCTTCAGCTATGTCTCCTCACAGCAGTAATCTGAGGAATCTTCTAAGTTCGTCTGCAGTTAAAACAAAATTCAACATTAATTAGGACTGCATCTTTTCAACCACACTAACAATAAAACTGATCAACAAAATGAGGCCTTGTACTACACTTTTGTCGCAAAACCCTTAACACGATTAGAAACCGCCGCCGCCCAAAGAAAGGTTAAAAACTCACAAAATGGCGGGAAAAACCTTGTCGGCAACTTGAACCATTAAAACATCGGGAGGATAGTTTAAATAACATCCACAACGGAGGGCTTCAGATGGACAACGAGTTCCGCAGGACCACTAAGCCTATCGACGTCTGAAATACTAAACACTAAAGCATCAGGCGGAAACTCCTTGTCGGCGAACAGGGCGACATAACGTTAGGAGGTTAGAGAATTGCGTAGCCGCAATGGTGGAAGGCGGAAAGACTACGGACTCCGTGGAAAATAAAAACATATCGGCAAAAACTAACACAAAACATCGGTGAGCAGAGCAGTTACAATGGCAGACACTTAGTTTACTCGGGAGCCGTAATGGCAGACACTTAGTTTACTCTGGAGCTGCAATGGCGGAAGGCAATCAGACTACCACCCTCGATCAAAGTTATAAATCCTCCCGATATGGCGCAGAAAAATCATGAAAACGTTAAGTGCTCGGACAACTTAAAGTTGTATAGCAGTCCAAAAAGCTTGTCTTATCTCCAAAACAACGCCTTCATAAAGGTAAAAAAACCACCTACTCAAGCTTCAGCCAACCTCCGACAGCGCAAAGTAAGTCGAAATAATAACATCACAGCATCGGACAGTCAAAGCTATCCGTAAAAAAAAATCATCTTTCAGCTTCCGCAACGGCGGCCCCAAAGGGAAATATGGCTCCGATGCATGGTTAAAATATTTTCGAATGACCAAACTAAAACGTTAAGTTCCAACAAAATTTCGGCCGGGTAGCGACTAAAAATCTTGTTCCACCTCCAAAACAGCGGCGAAAATAATGAAATAAACTTCCGATAACAAAGAAAGAAACCGCAGATCAAACAGGCAACATCTGAAATCCAATATTCAAATTCCACAGCTCAAACAGTTTCAGACATAAGCAATTTTTCGAAAAGCACGAAAACAATTGACCTCAAAACAATCCAAACATGTAGCAGAGGGGAAACAAAAACATAGTTCATGGATCCAAACAATGTTAGGCAAGATAAAAGTTAAGAGGAGGGTCCAAAATTTAAAAAAATTGGGAAAACAGTTGCAGCTGCAACAATTGGCGACTACCTGGTGAACCTAGACCTCTGGACCATTTCTTCCTTAAGTGACAGATTGTTTGACAATAAAACCAACATGTTGAATTCTTCTAGATGTCTAGATTTCCGAAATGGAAAATATATGTAGTTTTAATCATTGATGATAGTCCAATTTAGGAGAAAGGAAACCAAGACTTCCAAATCAAGATAACTCTTTCGAGGCCAGGAGATGAGTTTCATTTATTACTTCTGTCTTTAGGTAGCTTCCAGCTCGGACACCACAGGATTGTGACATGTGGTAAACAGAAATATTCATTTATTCCTCATTCCCATGTCATTTTGCACCTTTTTGTGCTTTTGAACTTTTTTTCTTTGCATATGAGTCCTCCTGCATGCCTTTCTTGTTGAATTTTTTTATTCAGGCTCTTCTATCCATAGTGTCCTTTTGTGTGAGAGATGTATTTAACTTTCAGCTCACGGACGAAGAAGAACTTTGGAAATCTTGTACTTAAATGATTCAGTACTTTGTTTTGGTACCTATTGCTTTCATAGGAGTTTGTGACTCTTATCTGCCTTTTGGCTTTCAATTCTTGACATGGGATCATTTATATATAATATACTATTTACCTTGCTTCCTTTCCATGGGTCTTTTGCTGTCACTCCCTAGGACATTTTGAATGTGAGATGGATGGAGCCTCAAAATAGTATTCCAAACCTTTTGATCCTGGTTTATTTTACAAGGATTAAGTAGGACTTCAATGTGTTCATAGCCATTCAGGAAAACTGCTAAACTAGAAGAAATTCTTTCAGATAAAAAAATAGTACACAGTCTTACAGTAAAGGACTTTGATTACTCCAGAATTCTGATACTCTCCATGCAACCAAAGTTTGCCTCTTGCTTATTGAAATCAATCAAGATCTAAACTACAACAAAACATAAATAAAACAAATCAAAATAAACATCCAAATCAAATTATTTATGTACAAGATAAAAGAACAAAACAAAACTTAGGAAAAATAAGGTTTGAGAACTAAACCATTTACTGGTAAGTTCTCTTCTGACCCCTGTAGATCCTGCAATTTATAGGTTGAGGGGCCAAGCTTTGCCGCAATCTGGAAAGGGCCTACCCATAGCTGTTGGAATTTCGTGTGTTTTCCTTTTTCATCATGGGGGTGGTCCCATTTGAGAACCAAATCTCCCACCTTGAATTCTTTTGTTCCAGCTTTGTGTTTATCAAACCATCTCTTTACTACTTCCTGTTTTTGTTTAAAACGTTCTCTGGCCTTGGATCTAGACTCTTCTGCCTTCAAAAGATTATGTATCCTCATTTGCAAGACTTCATTATTTGATCCTCTGGATTCTTGGGCGATTATGGAAGAGGGTAGCATGATATTGGGGGGTAGAATGGCCTCTTTTCCATAAACAAGGGTATACGGGGATACACCTAACGTAGTCTTGGGGGTGACCCTGTTAGCCCAAAGAGCATTTGGTAATGCTGAGTGCCAACTCCTCTGATTTTCTATCATCGTCTTTTTTAAAATCCTAATCAGATTCTTGTTCGTAGATTCAGCCAAGCCATTTCCCAATGGATAGTAATTAGCAGACTAATGCAACTTAATTCCTTTCTCATGAGCAAAAGCAGTTAATCTAATCGAGGAAAAGTAAGTAGCATTATCGAAAACTAAAGAAATTGGAACTCCAAACCTGGTCATAATATGATCTTGCAAGAAGTCCATGATCGCATCTTCATTTATTTTACGCAACGGAATGGCTTCGACCCAACGAGTGAAGTAGTCGGTTGCCGTCAGAATATATTTGTGTTGCAAAGAAGAATTTGGCTTTATCTCTCCAATGATGTCCATACCCCACTGCTCAAAAGGTTCTGTTATCATAACAGGTTTTAATGGTCCTGCTGTTT
Organism: Pseudotsuga menziesii; assembly: GCA_001517045.1. Lineage (NCBI taxonomy): Eukaryota > Viridiplantae > Streptophyta > Pinopsida > Pinales > Pinaceae > Pseudotsuga > Pseudotsuga menziesii. The sequence goes on along the minus strand of LPNX011110203.1, from coordinate 1,777,168 downwards.
TAACTTGTCTTCCGCCACACCTTTGGCAGAAGTCGCACTTTCTGACATGGGCGTGTGCATCTTTGAACAGTGTGGGCCAATAGTATCCGGTTCTGAGAATTTTATGAGCTGTAGTATCTCCGATGAAATATTCCTATTTACAAATCTGGTGACTCCATTGGGGAATGAATATACGTATTAGTTGATCTGATCTTCCTCATTTCTTCAACTCTGGTCCGAATCCAGGCACCTTATCCAACTCTCTTCAGTCAGATTTGCTATTTGACTCAGTGGATTTTGGTTTGAAACTTCCAGATCTGTCTAGATCTAAATTATTTTCAACCTTTTATGGTCTTTCTCACTCTTAGTCTATCAGTTTTTACCTTGATCTGGTCTTTTTCTGACTTGATCTATCGTTCTCTATTGTGTTTTGGATTTTTACAAGGAACCGCGCTTATGCAGTTGGCGAGAAGCGGTGCCACTGCCTGAACCTAGTTAGCAGCCCATGGTGCCACCGCCTGAGTCCTGTTGGCAAGAAGCGGTGCTGGTCTAGAACTGCTCTGTCAAGATATGTCCAGCGCAGTGCCAGGTAGGCATCATTCCAAGACCTCTTTTTTTCTCATGTTTTGCAAAAATTTGAGTTGATTTGCTTTCAGCCCTGCACTGTTAGGCTTGTGTGTCAGAATCTGATGCTTGTGGTTTGAAATTTTATGGTTAAAGATTGGTTTGATTGGAAAATTCAAAAGCTAGATTAGGCTTATTGATTGTTCATTCACTTTGGTGCTTGTTGGTTGTGATTGTGAAAGTACTTCTTGTTTTTTGAAAAGCTTAGGGTGTTAGTAAGATTTCTTTTCATCTCTATGATATAGACCGAAAGAAAAACATTTGATTAGCGTCTAGGTTTCATTTCTTGTTTGCATAGAGAACTTCTTTTTCCTCCTTTAAAAAATAATTTTTTTGACTGAGATTAGGTTATCATCATTGAGCATTGGACATTGGATCTCTGATTGGCTTTACAAGCTTTCAGGTTCTTTATGTTCTTTTGTCTCTTATGCATTTAGTACTATCTCATCAAAATAAAAATATGGTAGTTTTAAGTTAGATTTGCCTATGTTTTGAGAAAAAATGAAAAATAGAATGCATTTGCATGTAGTGTGCTTCTTGTTTTTCTTTTAGGAAAAGAGACTCTTCCCCTTCTTATTGCTTTCAGAAAAGAGAAATCAGTTTGGAAAGTGCTGCTTGTCTTTGACTTTGTGTTCAATATTTTTGTTTGGAAATATTTTTGGTCTTGAAACAAAATAAAATACTCTCTTTCCCTCCCGTAAGTAGGCATATTGAACGGTAAAGTGAAATATTTGCATACGCATACTGCATGGTTTTACTTTTCTATCAAAACACCATGCATTCACCTAACCGTCCACTTTAAAATTAACGATACTTATAGGTTAAAATTTACATAGCAATTGGAGTGATAGGTTAGAGACGTGTTCAAGCGTCGTTAAGCGTAGGAGCTGTCGTTATTTGTCTGCATTACATCCGGGACTCGCGCGGTTCTTCCACGTACCGTCGGTATATTGAACGGCCTTTCACGTACCCTTGAGGTATATAGAAAGGTACTCCATGTACTCGATTGTATATCAGAAGGCCCCTTGTGTACGATTATGCATTAGACAACACTACTACCGATTCGAGCTCCCATGTACCTTAAGTATATCGGGAGACCCCACTAGGATACCTTATCCATCTGAGAAAATCCCTTTTGCCGTCTTTCTTGGAGCCATACACTAAAAACATCATTCAGGGAGATTACTACGCACGTAACCTCGAGGTATATCGTGAGTGGCACCTTCTTGACAAATCCTGGTGAGAGACCTGACTATCTGAACTCCTCCTATCATTTTAAGTGTGCTTGTTTGACCTATAGCTTGTGTAGGGAAACTTTTTGGTGTGTTTTCTAGTTCTTTTAGACCCTAGGTTAGATAGGAACTATACAAACTGGCCAAGTTAAGACAGTCCAGAAGAGTACGGGGCTTGCCACCCGATTTTATTCCTGGTTCAGGAGAAAATCCAATGGAAGTTATCGACCAAGGAGCTGCTACCACCTCCCAGGTGGGAGATAATGTGGTTGCAGAAAGTGGAAGACCACATTCTTCACACTCGCCTCCCTTGGTCCAACAACCTTCTCGGGGAAATACCTCGTCCCATTCTCCAGAAGAAGGCCACGTTGATGATACGACCCGTCTGAATTATGGTCCCAATGCTCCATTTTGGGATACCTCTATAGGACAGGCCATTGCCTCATATGGAACCCATGTAAACCCTTCTGGAGAAGTTTCTCCGGATGAAGAAGAATGTGGAGAATACCACAAAGCCATTCTCTGTGCACTGGATATTGAAAGACAAATAGATGACATATTGGGCACGCCACCAGCACGTTCTACAGCTGTTCCTATGGGATACCGTTCACTTGCCGATTGTATGAGACCCATTGAACCTATTATAGATCGCACAATAACACCACACAAACCAGGTCAAAATACCAACCCCACCACCTCCCATGTTATGTCTGTTCCCAATCTTCCTAGGTCTTCTGCACCTGGGACCCAACCTTCAATTCCCGTGTTGTCATTACCTTCTAGTGCCGGGGGGAAACCCTTGGCACGACCTATGTTATCTGGCACCGGAATTGTACCTAGTAAAGTACAGACCTCTAATATAAAACCTTCTACAATTTATGTCACTCCCACCCATACTAATGTGGTTAATCCCCCATCCAGTTTAGGTCAGCCCTTGGGGGCACAACCTGTAACCATTCAATCTTCTGGAGGTTATGGTTATCAAATACTTGTAGGAAACATTAATCATCCACCTAATCCTACAGGAATGCCTTATGCTAGGATTCCATACCCTAGTAATACTTTTATGCCACGGGGGCAACCTAACTGGTCTTACATGCCAACTATGGGGGGAATACCCATACATACTGCGGGAGGTATTGGAGGACCGCCTTATGGAGGTCCTCCCCTTGGGGGGCCTAATGGTACCGAAGGACCTGGTGGTTTTCCTCCTCAAGGTCCTAGTGGTCCTGGGGGGCTTGGTGGGTTTCCTCCTAATGGCCCTGGAGGGTCCGGTGGCCCTCCTCCTAGTGGTTCCAGAGGCACAGGAGGTTTACCTCCTAGCGACCCTGGAGGGTCTGGTGGTCAGCCTCCTAGTGGTCTTGGTGGTCTTGGAGGCCCTGGGGGTCCTCCTCCCAGAGGCCCTGGTGGTCCTAATGGTCCTGATCACGAAAATCAACCCCCTGAGGGCAGATTTTTCATTAGTTCTTCGTCATAACAACCTGTCTATCAGTCCACTTACGGTCCTACTGGTAATTATATGCCATATCAATATTACTAGTATGTGCAACCTAACCGTTAGTTACCTTTCCTAGCAACTTTGGACTTACCTGATTTGTCCAAGTTGATTAATGACCCCATTCGACACAATCCCTCTTGGCCTCCCATTCTGGTAAAGTTACCATCGGACATCCCGAAGTCCGATCTGAAGCAGAGAGACGATCCAAAAAACCATGTCATGACATTCCATTTGTGGTGTTATTTAAACTCCCTCATGGATGATTCAGTTCGGTTACGACTTTTTTAGCGAACTTTGATCGGTACAGCCGCAAAGTGGTACATTGAACTCCCACAACATTCGTTTGTGGATTTTGGCTCGTTGGCAACTGTATTTCTTACACACTTTCAGCTCCCTATTCGTTATGAAACGGGTACTAATCTCTTAACCTCTCTACGACAGAACACCTCCACCCATATATCCGATCATATCCTTGAATGGAGAAGGTGGAGAAGGCTTATTAAGGCCCCTATTCCAGATCAGTTATTAGTTGATTGGTTTACCAAATATTTGTTGCCTCCAATTGCCCGAGATGTGGCTATGGGCGGTTCCGTTACTGAAGAGCAGGCTATTAGTCGAGCCCAGTATCTAGACTTGGTCTATTCCCAGTCTGGAACTCTTCATGACCTGATTCCACAAGCTCCTCGCCCAAGCATTGATCCAACCAAGCCACCAACATAAGTACCTGTTGATGGGATTGTTGGTTCAATCCAGTCCCCATCAGCAACAAAACTTGCCAAGCAACCCCAGACTACCACCCCTACTCCTTCGACTCCTAAGGTTTCCACCGAAGTCAATTCTATTCAAAGTACTCAAACCTCGGGCAATAATAAAAAGAAGGGTAAAAATAAGAATAAAAAACCTAGAAACCAACAGGAGAATCCAAGACCAACCAACAGTGATAACAATAAAGGGAAAATAAAGGCAAAATATCCATGTCTGCTATGCAGAGGTGACCATTTCTCAAAACAGTGTCCCCGTCGGGACGGAATCTCCCAATTTATAAAATCAAATCCCACACCTGCAGTACTCACGGATCCTTTTCCCTCCCAACAACAACCGATAGACCACATGTCTAATCAGGGTAACTCTAGTTCCTTAGAGAAAATTCGTATGATGTCCTCGAATACCATTAATCTACAAAATCGAAGCCAGAATTATGACAAACCTGCAAACAAGAAAGAAGATCATCCTTCTTTAGGAAAAGCTCCCTCTACTAGTTCTCCTGAATCCTCGTTTACTGTCCCCCTATCCATCGAGAAGCCTACTCTCGACACGATTTTGCGTCCACCCAAGAGTACTCTTCGAAAGGCTGTATTTAACCCTAATGCCCAAGCTGCTCAATTTTATAATGTAGTTGAAGATCTCGCTCAGGGACCTTGTGCAATGTCTACCTTAGAGGTACTCCAAAGTTGCCCTACATAACGCAAAAACTTGTTGACAACATTAGGAGCTTTATACCCGGATAATACTAATTTGATTCATTTCAATGTTGAGAACTATAAGTCTAGGTTACCTCATAAACTTGCTTTTCATATCATTACGAAAGCAGCTGGAAAGAAAGTTTTTTGAACGGTTCTAGATGAAGGAGCTTCGACTTCGGTTTTGTCTCTGTCTTGTTGGAAAGCTCTCGGCTCTCCCGAGCTTGTAACATCACCTATGACTCTTAAGTCCTTTGACGGACGACGTTTCTAGCCCCATGGTCTCATATCAACCTTAGCGATCGAGCTTGGGGGCAAAACCGTTTCCATTCAAGTAGAAGTGGTAGATGCCCCGTTAGATTACAACCTCCTTCTAGGAAGAAATTGGTTCTATGCCATGACTGCTGTCGCTTCAACAGTATTCCGAACAATCCAATTTCTGCATCTAGGGGGAATTGTTACCATTGAGAAGCTCAATTTCTACACGCTGGATATTACTACCTCCACGGCTAATAACATCCCCATGTTAGGCCAGTCCCCTCCTCCTTACCATTCGATTGGGGTAGGCATGTTGAAGGATTCATCCCTTATGGGGATTTTTCCATCCACTCCTCCTAACACAGATACCGCGACAGTCCACGTGATCGCCTCATTTGATTGTGAGCCTAAGGGCAAAAAAGTTGTTGATTCCACCTTGTTGAGTCCACGCGAAGCAATGTATGCCACCATTCAAACCTTTTTCGATGATCACACTGATGACCTTCATCTAGTGGCTTCGGATTCTTACCATTTACCATACTAGTTAGAGCCTTCTCTTCCTATTCTAGATTATCTCTTTGAGACTTTTCCCTCTGATGAGTCCATTATAGAGATCATGAATACAGATGAGTCCATTTGGAAGGATCACCATCATAAATCCATGTTCCTCCCCAACACCAGTATGGTTAACCATGATTATGCATCCCTATTTCCTATTGATATTGTCAATGTACCCCAAAGTCCCATATTGTTGCAAGATATAGATTTCTAAGGAAACCTTTGCAACATTACTCAAATGAATTCGATTGACATATCAGCCAAGCCTAATACCATCGAGCATGTTCATGTTGGGAAGAACTGCTCGACAGATGAATCTAAAGCATACAAGGCACTTTTCAAATAATTTCATGATATTTTTGCCTGGTCATATGAAGAGATGTTGGGGATTGACCCATCCATTGTGGTCCATGAGATTAAAACCTATCCCACGACCAAACCTGTCAGGCAAAAACTAAGGCGAGTCCATCCTTGAAAGGCCGCAGCTATTAAAGCTGAAATTGAGAAACTTCTCAAAGCTGAGTTTATATATCCTGTACCCCTGACGGAAAGGGTATCGAACGTTGTCCCTATCAATAAAAAGCAGGGCACCATTAGAGTCTGTATCGACTTTAGGGATTTGAATAAAGCTTGTCCTAAGGACAACTTTCCTACTCTGTACATCGATCAGATTATTGACAACTGTGATGGAAGTGTCATCTTCTCATTTATGGATGGCTTCTCTGGCTATAATCAGATTGAGATATTACCCACCGATCAGCATAAAATGACATTCATTTTCCCATTGGGAACCTTTGCATATAAGAAGTTACCTTTTGGCTTGAAAAATGCTGGAGCCACGTTCCAGCGTGCGATGTCCTATGCATTTCACGATATTAAACATATTGTTGAACCGTACCTTGACGACCTTCCTTCTCATTCTCAATGATGGGAGGACCATCCTGGTCATCTTAGAGAGATATTCCCGAGATGCCGTCATTATAATATACAGCTTAATCCACATAAATGTGTTTTTTGAATTGAGATGGAACATCTGCTAGGTTTTGTGGTATCCAAAGATGGCATCTGGATTGATCCTCTGAAAATTGCCACCATTTTAGCTCTACCAGCCCCAACCAACCTCCTTGAACTCCAAAATTTGCAAGGAAAGGCAAACTTTCTTCGCCGTTTCGTGTGTAATTTCGCAGAGAAAACGCACGGTTATATGCGTCTCCTCAAGAAGAACACCCCATTCTTCTGGGATGACTAAGCCCAACGTGCCTTTGATAATCTTAAACATGCTCTAACTCATTCACCCGTGATACACCCCCGGATTATTCAAAGGAATTTCTCCTGTATATTGCTGCCTCCGCTACTACCATTGCTATGGTTTTAGTGCAGGAAAATCCCAACGGCCAGGAGCACGTGATTTACTACACCAGTAAGAATCTCATGGATTTTGAAACTCGCTATTCACGTGTGGAAAAGTTAGCATTGGACACAGTCATTGCTATACAAAAATTTTGCCACTACATTTTGCTTCGCACAACCACTATATTGGCAGACCAGAACCCGATGTATTACATCCTGATTCGTCAGGTGCTCGGGGGCAAGTACTCCTGCTAGATAGTCATACTTCAGGATTTTGATCTGGAATTTGCCAAAGCCACATCAAAGAAATCCTTGGTCTTTGTCGAGCTCATGTGTGATCTTCCCTATGCTTCGACAGAATTTGAGCCTAGTGATTCATTTTCGGATGAATTCCTGTTCTTGATTAGCACTATTGATCCATGGTATGGATATTTGCTTCGTTATCTCCAAACACAACGATTTCAACCGCATTTACCCCGTGACGATCGCCGTCGTATCCATCACCACGCGAAATACTACCTCATCCTGAATGATACCTTGTATAGACGTGGGATTGATTTTATTCTTCGACGATGCCTCACCCATGAGGAGGCTGAACATGTGTTGAATGATTGCCACTCTGGAGCATGTGGTGGTCATTTATCTGGGATGGCTACAGCCTAGAAAATCCTTCGTGCTGGCTATTTCTGGCCTTCCATATTCAAATACTGTCATGAGGCTATTAAGAAATGCCCACCTTGTCAACACTTTTATCCCAAAAAGCACACTCATCCTGCTCCGCTACACCCCGTCATTGTCATTGGCCCATTCACCAAATGGGGGATTGACTTCATGCATTGTAAGCCTACCTCAACCGGGGGGCATGGTTACATCATCGTAGTCGTTGACTATTTTACAAAATGGGCTGAGGCCATGCCTACATATGCGGAAGATGGTAAGACTGCTGCTCTCTTCTTGTTCAATCATATTATAGCTAGATTTGGAGTCCCATAGTCCATCGTTACTGATCACGGATCACATTTTCAGAATCAAATGATGGAGGAACTGAGTGCCAAGCTAGGTTTTCGCCATGAAAACTCTACGCCATATTATCCACAAGCTAATGGTCAGGTAGAGGCCATTAACAAAGTTTTAAAAACTATGCTTCATTGGATGGTTGGAGATCATAAATCCAACTGGCACCACGTTCTTTTCTCTACTCTTTGGGATTATTGAACTTCGGTGAAAACAACCAATGGTTTCATTCCATTCCAGGTTGTCTATGGACTTGAAGCTGTCTTACCGATTCAATGTCAGATTCCATCTTTACAACTTACTGTCGAACTTCTCCCAGACACTTCCGCAGAGGAAGAAAGATTTTTGTACTTGAATAACCTTGACGAAACTCGGAGAGATGCTGCCTTGGCTAATGAGGCACATAAGAAACGTGTCAAGTATGATAGATCCATTCAACCTCGTTCCTTTAACGAGGGTGACCTAGCTTTGACTTACAACCATAGATATGACCAACTAGGGAAGGGTAAGTTTGAGTCCATGTGGTACGAACCTTTTTTTATTTCTAAGGTTTTAGAGAAAGGAGCCTACGAGCTCGTTGGCTATGATGGAATCCCTTTAGAGCAACCTTGCAATGGGTTGTACTTGAAAAGGTACTATGCCTAGGTCTTTTTTGGATGGTATCCTGTATATATGTATATTGCTTGGCTTTCAGTGTGCTTTTAGTATTTTCAAGATGATTTTGAGTTTAGTGTCCATATCTGTTTATACCATGTTTTGGTCATGCAGATGGCTTTCTACAGCTTCGTAGATAGTGCTTGCCGCCACACCTTGAATCTCGCCTCAGCTGTTTGGGTCCTCTATTCCCCGACTGAAGATTTGGTCAGTTCAGGAGCGGTTTGTATAGGTCCCGCTACTAATAACATCGTCGAGTATCAAGTAGTCATCGGTCTTTTGAATGAAGCTGCCTCCCAAGATGTTTGCAATCTGGTAGTCTTGATGGATTCACAACTTGTGGCTTACCATCTGAACCATATCTACACCATTAGAAACCCCGTGCTTCCCCGTCTCTTTCGGAGGGTACGTTTACTAGAAAGATCATTTGAAACCATCACTTATAGGCATATCCTTAGGGAACATAATGTAGTTGCTGACTCATTAGCTTATTACATCCTAGATTGGCATATTTCCCATTCATGACATTGAAATCAAACATGGTCTATTGTAAATAAGCATTTAAAGACACATAAAACTCATGTAAAATACATTCACCATTTGAGACATATAAACACCAGGTAAAAGTCTGTATATATATATATATATATGAATAAGTTTACAAAAAATAGGTCATGAGACCTCATTTGAAGCACGTAGGATTTCAGGCAAAATCACCATACAAAATCCTGAAGCTGTCAGCTTTCAGTAGATATCTCATACACACAATCTCTAGTGATGCTCGTGGTAGCACATCACTGCCTGAGCTACTCTACATAGCAGCCTACTAAATCAACCCGGGACTCCCACTGTAGGTCCCTGATACCTCAGAGGGAGGTCATCAATAGAAGCATCTGGGATATCCAAGGTCAACCTCTCTAGGTTTTCCCTTAACTCCCTAGTGATATCATCGCCCTGTGGTACAAAGCGGGCTCCGGCTCGTCTATCCAATGGGAAGGCTCCCCTAGGTTGCGCTGCTCCAACATCTACATGAGAATATCCAGGTCTCGTTACTTAACATAAAAAGTTTAAAACATCAACAAACATAAAAAACATTTCATCCATTTTAGGGTTTCTTGCTTCTTACCGATGTCGCCCCACTGTCCGCCAAGTGGGAGCGGTAGGTTAGGATCTCTGTGGAAATATGTGCTCGCATAAGCATAATCCTCCACCATGAGGATCTGATCGTGGATCCATTTGAAGAACGGGTCACCGAACTTCACCTTCCCCCTGCTTGCTTCTGTACGAGCCATAATCTGGACCCACCTCAGCATACGGGGGTCTTGCGCTCTTAGGCTTCTGAAGACCACCTGAGGTCTCATATATCTGGAAGGCTTGGATGCTGAGAGAGGAGGGGATTAAATCTATAAAATTGTTAACATTTGATGCATAGAATAACATAGAGAAACATAGAGTAAATATGTGACATGGAGGGGTGAGGCTCAAAGAGGGTTCTTTGAGCCTCAGCTCTCAAACCATACTCAGAAAGATACTCAGTACCAATAACTTAATAACTGAATAAAATAAGATAAATGTAGGATCCAAAAATCCTTCCATGCCTTACTGAGAAGGCATAGAGCCTTTTTATAACATTATTACAATGTGCCTTGGGGAAATACCATGGGACAAAACCATGGGTTGTGAAATACCATGGATGAGAGAGGTACAATGTGCCTTGAAGCCATACCATGAAACAAAACCATGAGTTGTCAATGACCATGGATGAGAGAGGTACAATGTGCCTTGAAGCCATACCATGAAACAAAACCATGAGTTGTCAATGACCATGGATGAGAGAGGGTGGCCTATCTATTTAATGCTTTTATGATGACTGAGAGCGTGTGGCCTCTCATTAAATGTTTTTATGACTCATACATTCGAATTTAGACCATATTCCCCCTAAAATTCGGATCAATCTTACAACTGGGTGTGGAACTATTACCTTAGTACGGTTCTGAAGTATGTATGGTCTGAATTGCTTTACCGCTTTGAAAATTGCATAAGCTTGTTTATCAACAGCTAGATAATTCAATTCATATCCCTGCAGAACAATGCTCATAAATGATATGGGCTACTCATATCGCCCATCCTCCTTCTACGGTAAGCACTGCTGCCAATGAATCATCGGATGCAAAAGTGTACAGAATAAAATCTTTTTTGAAATTCGGACTTTTTAGTGATGGTGCATGAGAAATAGATGTTTTTATCTTACTGAATGCGTTCTTTTCCACATCAGTCCATTTAAATTGTACACTTTGTTTAACCATCTGCTGCAAAGGTTTGACAATTTGAGCAAAATCTGGTATGCACAAAATTAATTGTCCCCATGAATGATTGCATACCTTTTTTGTTATGGGGTAAAGGGATCTGTTCTATGGCTTTAATCCTTTCTGGGTCTATGGAGATCCCTTTCTTAGAAACAACGTGACCCAATAGCTTTCCTTCTATGACTGCAAACACGCATTTCTTAGGGTTAAGTGAAATACCATATTTTCAACAACGCTCAAAAATTTGTCTTAGATGGAATGCATGTCCCTCTCTCTTTTTTAAAAATATCGTGACATCATCGAGATATACCACAATACTACGTCCAATCAGACCGTGGAAAGCTATATCCATGACCCTCTTAAAAGTAGCTCCAACATTTATGAGTCCAAAGGGCATTCTCCTGTAAGCAAAAGTTCCCCACTTGGTCCTGAATGTGGTTTTTAGCCTGTCCTCTTCAGCTACTAATACTTGATTGTAACCAAAGAATCCAAATAATGAAAATAATTTAGAACCTGAAACCATCTGCAATATTTGTTCCATGGGTGGAACTGGATAGTTATCTTTATCCGAAGCACGATTAAGGTTTCTGAAATCTACATAGAGCCTGATTTCTCTGGATTTCTTTCTTACTGCACCAAATTCAAAACCCATTCCGAATGTCCGACTTTGAATATAATTTTAGCATCCAACAATTTTTTCACTTCACTTTGAATCAAAGTTTCCAGCTTTGGATGCATCTTCCTTAAAGGTTGTTGGTAAGGATTGACTCCAGCTCTAATCGGGATGACTTGTTGTATAATCTGTGTCATATGTTTTAAGCTCTTCATATGTCCATGCAAACACATCTTTGTATTGTTTGAACAGACTAATGAACTTACTCCTTTCGCTCGGAGAACAACACTTTCCCAAATTTACATATCTAGGTTCAGCTTCAGTCCCCAAATTTATTAGCTCAAATTGCAAGGATGAGCTATGAGTCTTGACATTCGATGGCTTTCTAAACTTGTTGTTTAAATCAAACATTCGTTCTAGGGTCCCAACTCCTTAGGAATAAAATTCCCAAACTTTAATTATGCTTGATGTTCTTCATCATCTATTATTGCTCCTTTAAAAGTCGCATCATTCATCAAGCATTCCAAAATTTGTTGATCATCGTCAAAAACCCGTAAATTGGTGATCATATTTGGAATAGAAGGCCTGAAAAGTAATTCAATAGAGCATATATTATTAGAAGGTACTAGCCTTGCAGCCGAGGTAGCTAGTAAATCAGCTGCTGCATTCTTTAATCTAGGAATGGATACAATATTGAATGCATGAAATTTTATAAGCAAATCCCAAACTTCGTTTTCATAGGCTTTTAAATGTGGTGAAATACAATGTATCTTATTTCGAATTTGCTTAACAACAATTTTAGAGTCTCCATATACTTTTAGATTTTTCACGTTTAGTTCTATTGCCTTTTTCAGTCCCTGAACTAATGCTTCATATTCGGCTGTATTATTCGTACATTCGAACTCTAATTTGCAAGAAAGAAAATGTTTATTTTTCTTTGGATCAATCAGGACATAGCCAACTCCTGATCCTTCCAATGTTTTAGATCCATCAAAATAAAGGGCCCAAAAACTATCTACTTCTACTGAAGTTGAATTAAAAACTGCATCTGAAACTAAATCTACTATTTTACAGTCAATTTCATCAGCTCGTGAAAATCGAAGGAGATCGGGCTGGGTGTCACATATATTGCTGGCTTCTTCAGCTTGGTAATTTTCCGGTTCTAGCTCAATGAAGTAATTTCCCAACACAAAATTCACTGGTTCATTTTTTCACTCCAACTGAGTAACATTGTACTTCATCTAAGGCTCTCTTCATATTTTTATCTGATTGGGACTTCCCTTATGAGGCAACCACATATGTTACCAATTTGATGCAAAATATCCATCTAGACTTGCTGACCAATCTCAACTCAAAACTGGTCCATAAGCATTTGGAATGTCTGCTACTACAATATCGATGTACTCACATACCTTCTCATTTGCTACTAAGCGAATTAGAACATCTTCCATTTCTCCTATTACTTTCACAGCTGTCCTGTCTAATTGAATAAATTGCCAAGTGGATGGTTTAGGCTGTCCATTAATTCTCTTGCAGACTGAAAGTGACATAACATTGATTGATGCCCCTGAGTCTACCAGAGAGTTGTGCACATTATAGTTGAAAATCTCAAAAGTTAGGAGAAATGGCGGGGTTTTAAACTTAGACTTACCTCCCACACTTGCTTCGCCAACTTCTTCTTCATGTTGGTTGTTAGTGGGAAGCTCTTATTCTGGTACTTCAAGTGCTTTTAACAATTTTTCTTTCTGCTGAGGTACATTACACATTTCAAATAATGAGATATTTGCCTTAGCCTTTTTAATGTCTTCCACAATATCATACCCCATATCATGCTCTTTGAGACTTCTCTTGACATTATCAATCTTATATTCAACAGGCTTAATAGGTGTGTTAATTTTCTTTAGATCTTGACTTGAAATGGTAAATTCCAGTATTTTAACATTTGTATCTTCTTCATTTTTTATTGAAGCTTCTTAATCTTAGGAATTATTGAATTGCCTTCTTTTAACAAACCCTGACTTCTTGTTGTCACATTGGTTTCTGATGTTTCCTCTTGTTTTAGAGAACCTTCCTCTTCTATATTAGACAATGAGACACAGTCCCATAAAACCAGAGTATCCTCCTCATGTTTTTTCTATGGGTTGATTGTCCTTTTCTTCCTCCTCATCAGTTTCTGTTAGTTTGGAGTCCAACTGATTCATTACCAACGTCATAGAATTTATCCATTAAGGGCAATTCTTCTCAGAATGAGGCTGTTGATGAAAAGTAAAATAATTATCCATACCTACATCAGTCAAATTCATTGTTGAAGGACTGTGTGGAGGAGGCTTAGATTGACTGTTGTCTTCCCTTTTCTTATAATAAGGATTATGCGATTTGTGAGCCTCTTTTTCTTTCTCTAAATCTATCACTCTGTTAGATAACTTTTGCATCATCTTCAACATCCCTTCAAAATCCTGTGACCGCTCATCCTTAGGCTTAGTCAGTAATAAAGGTTTTTTTCTTCCAAAAGTCTTTTCTCCCGACTGCTTAGGATAATTTTCTATGCTTTCCAACTTAGCCTCTACCTTCTCAGCTTCCTCATAAGTTTCTGCTAATGTAGGTCTCACTGATCTCTTGGTAAACATGGCTAGATCAGGCCCAAGGGCTGAGGTATAGTATTCTATCGGAGCATTTTCAGATGGCTTATTTAATGCAGTAAAATTGTTTAGGTAAGCAACAAATATTTGAGTAAAATCATGTACCGTTTCTTTTCTTTCTTTCTTTAGAGCACATAACCCCTTCATTAAAGCTGCATGAGTTTTCTGAACTGCATATTTACTTGTAAACAATCTCTCAAATGTGTTCCAATCTGTGATCGAATTTGCAGGAAGTGAAAAATACCATGAGGCTGCTTTTCCTTTCAGAGTGTGGGGAAACAATCTACACACTACATCTTCATGCTCCCCATCTCATAATCCTTCTATAGCCAGGTAAAAACTTTGTAAATGATCATCTACCAAAATTCCTTCACCTGGTTCAAACTTGGGTAACATTTTGTCAAAATCTTGAGGCAGATCATGCAAGGGAGCTTCCAGGTTTAAAGGTGACTTAGCCTTCCAAGCAGGTGGAGGAGGTGGTTGGTTTGCATTTACATGAGCCATGATTTTGAGTGGAGAATGAGGTGGTGACTGAACAGGGGTATGAACAAGTGAATAGTAAGGTGAATCTGGACCCAATTTATTCAAAGGTTGGTCAACTTCCTGTAGGGCTGCTTCTACCAGTTCTTCAAGGTCTTCTACCAACACTGAATCTTCTAATTTAGGGCGATCTTTCTTCTGATATTCTCTTCTAGGTAAGATAGAAATGATAGGTAATCCTCCAATATTTTTTGCATATGCCCTAGTTATTCTTCTTAAATCATCAACCACTTCGTTATCTACAGAATACAGATACCCTTTCTCTTTATCTTCAGGAGTGGATGTGTGAAACAAACTACTTTCAGAACTGTCACCGGTGGAGTAATTTCGAGGAAATGAGTTTCCTCGGCCAACCATGCACTGGTGGCCCTCCTTCTAGCGCCAAAAACTGTTGAGGCCTGGAAAATCACAGGTAACAACAATTAGGGATTCTCCCCAATAAATGTTCCCAACTATCCCGTTATTGTTTGGTATGGGGAATCCGTCCGGTTTATGGTCCAGCTATCGTAGGTCAAGTAACAAATTAAAATGTTTTACTTGTTACAGCCCGGTCCACCGTATGTATTTTTAGTTTTTTGTGTTTAAGTATGATGTGCAAGTGCCTATCTAAAAAATGCAAATTGATAGAGATAATGAGGAGTGTCACAATGTGATGCACAGGTTCTTACCTCTCGTCTTAACTCTCTCGCATCTAAATCACAAACAATCAGAAAAATAACTACAACTAACTAACCTATCCCCAGGGAGGAAAAAATTATCAGTTATCAATGAGTAATGTATTTCTGTGCATGTATTAAGAAAATTATAGATAGCTGTTATTTATTTCAGAACACATGAACATTAATAGAAATATGAACAACAAGATAGCCTATTGTTTGTGACAACCTTCATTACTCACAGTGGAAATTTCACAGAATAAACTGTAAGACATTCATAACATAAACATAAATGCAAAGAGTTAGAACGATCTCACAGTTAATGGACATAACCTGAAAATGAAATAGTTCACATTCAACTGATCCATAGCAAAGCATTTGAAACATTCCACCAAACTTTCTCCAGCAAAAACTTGTAATTCTTTATTGCAAAAGGAAGTAGTTCTTCTTACAATATCTCTCAAAAATTGCTTGGGAAAGAAGTCCTTTCTACATCTAAACTCTCCTATATTTATACAAAAAAGCAAAGCTTTGGGCTGCCCCAAATGACTTTTGGGCTTCCCCAACCTTTCGATCTTAAAATTTTGTCTTTTAGTAAGTGCTCATGATTTATACAATAAATTACATTTTAAAACAAAAATCTTTTAGACACTTTATGAAGATGGGCCTACTTGGTCATTTATGAATTTTTTCCATGCCTGGGCCTCTGCTGCTATGCCTTCAAAATTGGAGGGTTCAACAAAACGAATATTTATCTCATACTTAGCAGCCTGATTCTTAACCACTTCTATTCTTGCCGGACTCAGGCGCAGCTGTTCTTATAGTAAGTGGATACTTACTGCTGCGTGAGCCACCACATTCTTTAGAATCTGTTCATCTAGATCCTTGACTTGTTGGATCTCCTGCTCATCTTCCTGATACTTGTTCTGTAGATGTTCGATGAACAACTCATGTTCTGGTATCATATCCAATTTTTTTTTTCCTGCAAAAACCTGGCACCTATTGTATGTGACCAACACTCTTCTGCAGTATTCTGCACATGCTCCTCTCATTTTCTTTACCGTTTTCTTAAATTCTTTTGCAGTATTGATTGCAAACTCCAACAAATCATAATCTTGCTTTAAATTTTGTTGATCTTTAGCTGGTAATTCCGCAGGGGGTTCCGCATTTGTTTATATCCACACTATCCTTCCTGTCAGAATCTCCAGAATGTCTTGAGATCTGTCCACAAAATAAGATGCAGTGTCCAAGATTTCTTATAATCTGCCATCCATCTGTAAGATTTTACATCTTTCTACCTCAATACACATTTGTAGTTGGTGGATTCTTCTTCTTTGAGCTAGCACATGTTCCTTCAAAGGCTGGACATCTGTCTTCTGTTCACTGGTATCTTTCAGTGATGTTGTTAATGAAGCATTCTGTCCCTCCAAAACTACTACCTACATTTGATACTGTTTCTCTTTTTCTTCAGTGGCAGCCTTCTCTGATTCTAACTTCATGACCCTGTTTTGCAACTGGGTCTTCTCTGCACTTAGAGTTTCGTAGGACACCTGGAGGTTATCTTTCTCAGATTTCAATACTTGATGCTCTAACTGCAACCTTTGTAATTCTGCTAAGCTGTTATGAGCATCTTTTTCCATTTTTCCTGCAGAATTTTCTAAATCCTCTTTATTAGCCTCAGAGTCTGGAGTTCAGTCTTTGAAGTCGTCACTTCATTCTACATGTCCTCAAATTTCCTCTTCACTTATGGCCTTCATCTCTATCTTTCCTCAGTGTCTCTTTTAATTGAGCTGCATTCTTTTTGGACTGCTCAAGATCCATCATCAGCTTATCTACATTATCTTCAGTAGCTTGGGTTAGTGCTACCCCAGCTCTCGCTGTCAATCTCGGATCTGCATCTGTTCCATACACCACAGTCTTATCAATGATCATCTTTTCTGATTGTCCTCCTATTTCAACCTTTTTCTCGGTTCTTTTGACAATCCTTTTTTTCTCTTTGTCATAGAAAATGGTGTTGAAATCAGGTATCTCCTCCCCCTCTTTCTGCATGAAAGGTATCAAATTCATTCCAAAAAACACAGCTTGCCCTTAAGTGCTGCCAGAGGTTGCAGCAGGCTCCTGGGGATCAGGATTATCTTGTCCATGCTCTTGATCTGTATGATCATGTTCCTCCTATGTATCTATCGGGTCAGTAGTCTGCTGATCTTTTTTAGATCCTGTTAATCTCAGACCCTCACTTTCATCTTGTCTCTTCTTTATCTATGCTTCTTCATTTCTCTTTCTCTCCTCCTCTTCTTTCTTTGCTGCTTCTTCTACAACTCTCTTTCTTTCTTTCTTCTTCATTCTTTAGCCAACTTTTTGCCTCTTGTGCTAGCCTTCTAGCATCTTCTTCTCTCTTTCTAGCTTCTTCTTCTTCAGCTATCTTAGTCTTCTGTTCAGTTTTTCCTTTTCCGCCTACAACAGTGATTTTCTATTTAAATCTCTTCTTCAAGGCAGTCATATTCTTTGCACTCCTGAAGGTTTCTTCATCTTTGTCCCAGAAATTGGTATATTCGAAATGAACGTTTGCCTCTTTGCAGTGTTCTGCTACATTATTATGGCAGTCATTCCTGTGAAAGTTCATGTCACCAAAATGGAAGTGTTCCATCTCCTGCATAAATTCTGCGGTCTTTTTTACCTTTGAATACTTATAACTCCCTAGCCAGAAAGGTATGGCAGGAAATGCTGCCTTTTTATGTTCGAACAAAAAACTCCCCACACCATTAAGATATACCTGCCTAACTGCCTCTTTATGCAGCACATAATCAGTGGCATATTTGGGAAGTAAAGAAGGTGCCCTGGAGCCACCATACATTCTGATATACATTCCCTCGTCAGTTAAATAGTAATCTCCATATTCCTCAATGAACTTGAACGCCTCTTCAGACATGCAGTTGCATTCGGTCAGGAAAATTAGAGTGTACAATGGCATGATGGAATGTTCACATATTTCTCTGTAGTAGCCATGGTATTTGTGTGCCCAAAATAATTTATATGCAGTGTATACCGAGGTGTTGTCCCTATCCCAATTACACCTCAAGGCTGGAAAATATTGGGTACATAGTATACAATCAACTAGGATAGAGCTCATGTAGAACTCTGACTTCCTCTGTGACACTCCTCCCAAAGCTGAATATATGCATGCTGAGAGGCTATTGGACACTATGTTTGCCCAATTGGATATGGTTCCTTGAGTGGCCACATAGAAAATAATTGGCATCCATCCCAATTTGAAGCTCTTCCTGTGAGCTCTCCCAAAAATCCTATTCATCATTAGTGCAATAAATATGTAAGGGGTCTAGAGAGTGGCTATATCATATTCTCCTGATGGCATGGTTTGAAATTTCTTCCCTGGTATCATCATTCTCTTAACTGTTTTATCCAGGTCCAAATTTGTCTCTTTCAACCGGCTTTCAGTTAGGTAAATTTGAGCAGGAGGCAGGTGATATGCCATTGAGACATATGCAAGAATGTATGCAGCATATCCCTGTTTGGCAGTATTTTCCAGGATCATCGTAGTTACATCTGCCCTAGGTAGAATCCAACCGATCACCTCTGAGCATG
Organism: Pseudotsuga menziesii; assembly: GCA_001517045.1. Taxonomy (NCBI): domain Eukaryota; kingdom Viridiplantae; phylum Streptophyta; class Pinopsida; order Pinales; family Pinaceae; genus Pseudotsuga; species Pseudotsuga menziesii. The sequence goes on along the minus strand of LPNX011110203.1, from coordinate 1,758,184 downwards.
GGAACAACTCAGGTCTTGTGCCTACCTTCATAAGAGCTGATTTCTTGATATTTGTATAAATAGTCAGCTCTTCAAATCCCGCATCAGGCACATTTTGATTTACAATCATCCTGTATATTTCACCCCATTTATAATCTGACTTTACCCCAGTGGTAGCTTTGGTATCTTCATATATGTATTCCACCTTGGTGATGATTTCAACTTCTGGTTCTACCTTGGCAACAGGGGCCTTCTTCTTTTGTATTTTAGACATATCTCCCTTAAAAAGGTGACCTTTTCATAAACACAACATGTTCTTAGACCATTTGAGCTTTTAGCTAGTGTTTTAGTAATGAAGAAAAACTGTAACAACCTATTTACCTCTTCCATATGCATTCTCACAGATAAACTATACAGAGTATTAATGCATAAAAGAAAATGACAAGGCAAAAGAAATCCTCTCAGTCCATCGTTAAAAATGCAACCCTGATAGAAAGCTCATCATTAATCCAGACTGCAATCAAAGCAATTTAATTTTTCAATAAAACATGAACCACACTATCAATAATGCTAAACTTCAAACGTGAGACCCTATACTGTGCTCTCATTCTGAAAATCCCCAACTTGAACAACCTCAAAACCTCAGTTGTCCCATGAAGATAGGGTAAGCGCATAAAACTGAACCCCCCCCAGATGGCCATAAGCAACCCCAAAATAGGTGGTGCAGGCAGCGTAATGCTTGTCTGCACCGACTACCTAATCTTTCAGGAAAGGATGAAAAAACCATAATGGCCCAAAAACTCAGGCTCACAAAAACCCTACTGTCAAAGAAAACTATCAAACCAGCCTACCACAAGGTTAAATTTTTTTTCTAACGGACAATCGGCACAAACTACGAGAAAACCTAACCAGGGTAGACCGTGGTTCTCAAACAACCAATAAGAAATAAAAAAGAAAGGGACTGTGGTTGGCCTACCTGGAAAAATGTTGTGTAGTTGGAGGGATGACCCAAAAACCTCCACGATAGCAAACCAAACAAATGTAATCTGAACAGCTGGGCACGGTGGTACAGCTCGATTCGGAAAGGATGGAGCAGACGCGGTTTTTTCCACAAGGATAAGAATAAAATAATACTCTGCCTCAATATAGAAACCTTCGGTAAAAGAGACGTCGGGAAAAAACTTTATTGACGGGAAGAAACCCTATCGACGGGCGGAAGCACTAAGCATCGGGCGAATAGCTCATTACACAGCCACAACTGCGAGAGATAGACTGACTACGGCTTTCGTTATCAAATAAAACCATTGGTGATCGAAAGATCTAAGGTCTATGCATCGGTGGACTCCAAATCTATTGGCAAGCGAGACCTCTAAACATCGGGTAGATAGATCACTACGCAGTCGCAACGGTGGGAAGTAGACAGACTACGGGTTCCACCATAACAAAAAATGATCGACAATTGGAAGCTCTAAGTGCTATGCATCATCGATTCAAACCTCAAAACTTTCGTAGTGTCGGCGATCCCGAGCACTAAACGCCACCGATAGTTATGCGTTGGCGATTGGAAAAACTAATCACTAACACATCGGCGCAAATAGCCTAATCGACAGCCGCAACAGCGGAATCACAAACAACTATGGTTCCTCGTCGGCGATCGAAACCACTAAGTGCTAAAGGTTAGAAATTTAAAAAGAATGCCTTCGCAGTGTCGGCAATGCAGAGGACAAGCCCTTCGAAACAACGACGTCATAGAGTACTAAACCTTCGATTGCTTGTCAAAAAATATTTCGATAGCGATGAATAAAATCAATGAAAAATCAAAACGTTAAGAGCTCGAAAGACTTATGGCTGGGTAGTGGCAATATTAGTTCATTTAACCTCCGAAACAGTGGAAAAAAATAGTTGACTAGGCTTCTGATGATCAATTTCTTAAGCAGAGAAAACTGGACTTCCAGGACAGATTTAAAGAAATTAAGCACACCTAGGCTAGATAAAATCAAAAGGAGGGTCCAAAATTTTACAAATTTGGGAAAAAGGTTGCAGCTGCAACACCATGTTAGATTTTTATCATTCAAGCTAGCATTATGATCTTAGGATCTTTAACTGAGAGAATAACATGCACACCAATAAAACATAAGAGACAAGAGATACAAAGAATTTTCCTCGGGGAAACCATAAAGGAGAAAACCCTGCAACTTCCTCAAAGATAGAATCAACACCAAAAGTAAAACCCAAAAATATAAAGATGATCTCCCGACAGCGGTAGTCTCTCTCTTGTCCCAACAACTTCTCCTCTCACTCATGCGCCCCAATGAGTGAATGTGTGTGTGATAAATAGAGAGACTCACTCTCTATTTATATTCTTTCGTTCACTTGAAACCCACTCCAACATGTCGTCCTCACTTAACAATTACTTACTAGAGCCGACATCTCTAGGAGTGTCTAATAACCCTAGTGCCCCACAACTTGTGGGGAGTTTTCCTCCTCCGACCAATAAGGAGATTTATCCTTAACACAATGGTGGGGACTATTGCCCCGACTTACAATGACTCACCTAGGGTCGACTTCTCTAAGATAGTCTAATAACCCTAGGGCCCCACAACTATGGGGACTTTAACCCTTGACCAATAGGAGGGTTTCCCACAATGACTTGACATGACTTGTTTATATTATAGAAACTTCCTGGGATAAACATCAGGGTATTACATGACTCAATTACATTAAAGAGACATCTCGGAATTAACATCGGGGTACAATAAATAAGATATATGGATGAATACATTCCGAAGTTACAATTACATTAAGAACCGAGAGGCCTTCAACCATGGAATTATTCTGTAATTGCTGCAAGTACTTAAATTTTAGGTGGACAAACCTCTCATGCCACAGTCTACCAACCTCATTTCCATGAGTCAGTAATGCGGTGGGCTTTGCATCCACCACAAAATGGGAGAACTCATAGGATTTTGCATGATGGTTTGCAAGACCTTTTGCTACAAGTTTTCCAGATGCAAGTTCTATGATCTCTACATCATCCGGGCTAAAGGAGACTCTCTTGGGCACTCCCAAATGTGTCATTTGATAAACACTGAGGAGGCTTGATGCAAGAGATGGTACATACAGAACATTGGAAAAATAACCATGCTCAAGATTTACAGTACCTTGTCCTTCAGATATGATTGTGGAGTCATCTCCCATGTGGATGGGAATGGATTTTCCAGTCTCCAAGGATGAGAAAGAGTCTCTTTCAGCCATCATGTGATTCGAAGCTCCAGAATCTATCAAAAGAGCTTTGGACTTCGAAGTGCTTTCCATGAGAGCATGACCTCTTTCATGCTGTGGTTCCCGATCTTGCTGATCTCTCCTTTGAAAGTTTTCTGGAAGATTGATGTGATTTTTCTCAAGAATAGAAGTAGCTTCATCAAGTTTCTTTTTCATGTAGGCATGTTTAGGGTGGAAGCCCTTCCCGCAGTATGAACACTTGACTTTTTCCTTTCCATGATGCCCTTTGCTTTTGTTCTTCTTCGATCCAGAAGGCTCTTCATGCTATTGGTTTTCAACTTTAGGCTTAGGAGCTTCAAATTTGGTTTTTGGGTTCTTCTATTGGTTTCCTTTACCCTTCAGATCTTTGGGCGTCGAAGTATAGAGGGCTTGATCACGGGAGGATCTTATGATCCCCATATAGAAAATCTTATCATGTTCACTTTTTAAGGACTTAATGAAGGCATTGTGTAAAGGCTTCTTCCTTCTAGGGGTTGTGAGCTTCCCCGCATGGAATGTAGAAACAAGCACTGAATAATCAGTTCTAATTTTGGAGAGAATGGCGAGGATGAGCTGATAATTCTCCTTCTCCACCTTACACAGCTTCAACAGTAAGACAATGTGCTTGAACTTTGTGAAAAATAATTTATGGTCTCGAAATTGGAAGGTTGGAGAGACATCAACTCGTTTTCAAGCTGGTAAACTCTCAAATCATCCTATTTTCCATACAGGGTGTCCAATAGGTCCCAAATTTCCTTTGGAGTCTTCAATTCCGGGAGATGGAAAAGAAGATCCCTAGAAATAGAGAGGCATAAGAATCCGAATGCTTCATCTTTCTTGTTCAAGAATCTATCTTTGTCTATCACATGAGTAGGCTCTTCTTCAGTGTCCATAGTGACCCGATAGAGTCCTCTGGCATGTAGTTGGATCTCCATATCTCCTTTCCATGAATGGAAATTGAATGGAGTCAAGAGTTCGACAGAAGAAGCCATCTCAAACTGTTGTAGTGAATGCTTTTCACTTGTTAAAACCTGCAAATCACAACAAAAGGGGCACTGTAAGGTCGGACATCTTGCACATTTTAGGCTTTCATCACACCTAGCATAGTTGATCAAGCAAGCTTTATCAACAATTCCTTAACTTGGGGTATTAAGTGGTAAGCCTTGGCTTCTGGTGCAGTGCTGGAATTTTGAGCTTTTGCTCAATTTTTCATGCAAGATATGTCGAAAACCATGTTTTTGAGAGATCTGAGCTTCGTCCTGATGTGATCTCTGATACCATATTAATCTGTCACAATAATCTAGAGACTAAAACACATCCTCATAGGAGATTTCAGACAATTAAGCATGAAAATGGCATAATGGTGCTGCAAATGGAGTAGCAGCTCTGTATAATCAATAAAGAATGAGTAATACAATACAATGATCATGCAAGGTGCATGAATTCCTAGACAATTCGAATTCCCAAGGAGGTCATTTGAATTGAATGAAAGGGTGTATCTTAATTGAATGTCAGCCATAGTAAACACACCTAGTTAACCCATTGATCAAGCCGTGATTGACTCAACTGAGCCCTAACTGTATCAAAGTGCAATGGATGACTGAGTCTAACTGAAAGTAGCTCAGACACATGTCATTGCATGCCAATCAACAAGTGGTAGTGCACCATTAACTCCAATGAACCTCGATGAGGTTAACTGAAGTCAAATTGGTCATTAGAAGTGGTTGGAGGCGCCCTAGTTGTCTCCAGTTCATAAATATTAATAAAAATAATCAATAAATGAAATGGAGACACCTTCACAACTCACCTTAACTGATTGTAACAATCAGTTAGCAATTAGGTGCATTTATGACACTCAGATCACCCCAGAATCGTTCCCCGATTGAAGGAGGAAGCCCAGTTAGCCTCCCTGATTGAAGGAGAAAGCCCAGTTGGCTTCCTTGATTGAAGGTAGGCGTGGGTGTGCTCACGCTGATGTCATAGTGTGCTCATCTGATGCCGATTAAGTCAATTAAAATTAGGATAGTGGTTTAACAAGGCCAAATTGACCAAATTAAGTGTGCATGTTGGGTAAATGACTCCAACACCAAACGGGTATGAATACTCAACTGAAAGAGGTCGTACATTTGATTAATGTTGATTTAAACATAGATATGGAGATTCATGTTCTAGTTTATTAATTAATAAAGAATCCTTTCGTCTCTACTATGTATATCTATGAGTATTTGATTTGATTGTTTGCAATATCTTCGTTTAGTGATTATATTCCTTGACTTCTCATTGGGGTTAGTCTATTTGTTGGTTTATTTGTGATTGCTTCTTTAAATCCTTTTGTTAGCTACGATAATGAGATCTAGCCGTAACTAGTATGTACTCTCAAAACATTGATTAAGTTGAAATAATACATAAATTAATAAAAACCCAAAACATAGATAAAATCTATGTGGATAACTTTCGTCTCCTAGGGGTATACAATTAGTTTGATACGACTTAGATCTATATTAAAAAAAATATGTAGACATAATTTAAAGTATTAATAAGATCTACAATTTGGGAATTACTTTGGTTGACTGATTACTAGGTCGGTTGATTTTGATACAATCGATGAGATCCTTTAGTTGTTCTAAAATTTGATTCACTCTAATATGGGTATGGAACCCCCAAAAAAGACTAGTCTGAAAAATGTATAATATATATATGACTTTTAAACTAAGATAACAAGATTTGTGATTCTTTTATATTCCGTAAATGCATAACAGTTTATACTAAAACATAACATGGAAATAGCAAAAAGGTTAGGAACAAATGCATAGTATAATTCCCAATTTAAAATGTATTTACGATTCAAATCTATACTTAGTCTATAATTTATCAATACTAAACAGATAAGAAATTGAGTAGGGAACCTAACACCACTGTCGAGAAAATAGAATTGAAGCTATCATTCCTCCCAACGAACTCCTATAGAAACTAAGTCGTACTTGCTCCAGATCCCTGGAGCCTTTTTGTTGAGCCACAAGGAAAAAATATGATCAATGCACCATCTCTTTGCATCAACAGATCAATTCCCCGTCCATTGCAAACCTCATTCTTTCTTTATGGACATACTATTTTATAGTATTTGCCTAGGACTTGGTCATTTATGAGCCTCCTACTCTTTAGCACTACACAAGGAGTCTTTGACCTGATTTTCGGGAAGATGCCTCCTACATCACTCACTCAACAACTTTCACCACTTGTATTTTCTCCTTGTGGGTCAGCAAATAATCTTTCAACAACTACTTCAGTTTTGATTCCTCTCAGTGTTTTAATTATTAAATAAAAATAATCCATTATGTTCATTTTGAATTTCTTGTCAAAATATTTTAAAAAACTAAATATTCCAAGTAATAATAAGTTACAATTATTTGGTGTATTACATCTTCAGTACCTTATCCCTTTATATTGAACAACTCCCTACAACTATTGTCCAATGGTATTGAAAATACATGATTTTATTAATCCCTTTCCCACAGACTTGAAAAAAACAAACAATTATAATTATATACATTCTTAAGAATGTATGCCAAAGATCTAGATAGTTTCTTTCTAATCTAGTTGACAAACTCTCAACAAATTAATAGAGTGACATAAATATATTCGAAAGAAAATTAATATGTTCGGAATATGCCAACATGCATCTCACAATTGGAGTTAATCTAATAGTTAATCAAATAGTTATCAAATATAACTGCAATTAGAGTTGAAGTTAAGCTAATAGTTGTAGAATCATTGGACTGAAGCTAATAGATGTATCTAATAGCTAATATATAAGTTAATAAATCAGCCATAGTTCAAGTAAAAGTCGTGATTGGAGTTGAAGTTAAGCTAAAATTGTATCATCATTGGAGTTAAACTAATAGTTTGATCTAATAATCAAATAGTTGTATCATCATGAAATGTACTTATCACATGTTAACTAAGATATTTTTTATTGTTTTGAAATTGTTAATTATGAATTTTGAATGATGCCCATATAATCAATCTAGAATGTACACTTGTCTCATTCTCGTCCACCCCAAATTTCCACCCCAAAATTCTAAGATATAAACCCCTATCAATGTAACAAGTTTAAATAAAAATAGTAAATATTATTATTACTACAAGCAAAGCTCTATAATGACCAATAATTAATAATTAGAAAATTAAAACAAGTGCATGTGCCAAACAATACAATGATAAATTGATAGCACATCATTAGATAGATCCTCTATCACAATAATAGAATAAAGAGAAACAAACAAACAAATAAAGAAAGGTAGCGCAGTTCCGCCCACATCAATCCATTTTTTTTCCAACCATGAGAAACTCTCCATGCCGCCCAGCGAACTGCACTACGTGAATACCTAAACTCATGAGCCAAGGCCACCCCTCAGACCCCGTGGTAACAAGAGGAGTACGGCTAGCCACTGTAGTCGTACAAGAATTTTCTAGGGTGCGGTATGCTTTCCCGCACCTCCCCCGCAGGAATCAAAACCGGACTTCTATCAGGGTTGACCATCAAACCTCCACGCTGCCCAACCATTGCTACCTCTAACCATGAGGTTTGAACATGAGACCTCATGAAGACTAAACCCCACATCAATTCATTTATTATAGCTAAACCGTGGATAGGATCCTTTTCAAACATACCAATAACCATAAATACCAAATCATTGTGCATGACGCAACAATTTTGCAATATCGTTCGATCCGTGTGAGCAGCTTCCCCAGGCTTACATAACGCGGAACAACACCGAATCAAATTTCGAGCACAATTTACAAGCGATTATCACACCAATCAAATGCATCTTTCATTTATATTTTTTAAAAATAATTAAATTTTTTATTTTCAACATTGAACTTCAACATCAATGTTTGCAAAAAATTTCAAGTCTTACCAAACATTAATAAATCTCTAAGATTTATATATATCATCTTTGTGATGACATAAAAAGCCAAATGGCTTCTTTACCTTTTTGAGGTTCAATAAAGAAACTTAATCATAATAAAAATTAATAATTCTAATCATCATCTTTAAAACATTTTTAATAAAATAATTTTCAAAAAGGACTAGAGTTTGTAAATTAATCAAATCTTGGTATTTTAGAAAACATTTTAACATTATTTACATTTTTATTATATATAATTAATAAGGTGTGTAACAATTTATTATTATTTAATTTTTTTTAATATATTTATTTTAAAACAATGTCAAGAAACTATGTAGATAATTCGAATCTTGATACCCATTAAAAATCTTTAACATTATTAAATAAATATTAATAAATTGTAACGATAAAAATAGTATTTTCAAAAGCTCTTTTAACCTGCTTTATTAAAAAAGGTGCAAGCCTCAACTCTTTTCCATAAAGTCATGCTTAAAATATATAAAGTTTAAAACAATCCAATCGAAATGAATGATTCTATCTCAATACGGGATAAAATGATTAAATAAGATTTGTTATTCAATTAAACATAACAAAGAGATTTGAATATATAACAGTTTGGAAACGTTCAAGCGGTCTGTAGTTGCAATTTGCAATAATGCTTTGCGTGGGGAACAAGAGACTTATAAATCACTCACTACACCAAATCTGAAGATCCTTAGAAATCACTCCATACACTAAAGGTCTAGCTTTCTAAGTCGCTGTATTGAGATCATTGTTAGCTTTTCTGAAATTTAACATTCACACACAAAGCAAAGCTACACCAAGAATTGCCAGTTTTCTCAATTCAGTACGCTATCAATTTCAATTTTCAATACCGCTTGATTTAATTGTTTACAACAATGTGCTCTTAGGCCTTGTTTACAACAAAAAGGAATGTCTGATCTTTATTTTGGGGGTGGGGATTGTTTGGATTTGCATTGGGTGTAATTTGACAATTTATACTACTGCTAACAGTATCAGGAATGGCCGTTAAGGTCGAAGAGGCTAGAAAACAGTATTTACTATTTATATTGCAAAGCTCTCTTTCAATATATAAATACATAATCTAAAATGTGAATATTTTGAAGGATGAAATATTTTGAGGATATGTATCTGGACAAACATGTAGATTGCAACATATGAACTTATTATAAGGTCTTTATGAAACATGTGGTACTGTTTTGTCCAAATTTTTGTATGCCGCAATTATAATTTTAGAAATTGGATTAATATTTTTTCTTTATAAAAATATATCTTTTTATTCATATAAAATTAAAGAAAAGATGGACATTACAATAAAGCAGTTGATATTTTAAAAAGATACCAGCATAGATCCATCTTAAAAGGGATCTACCAAGCACCCAAAGGGATCAAATATCTGGATGTGTAAACATAGGAGTAAGCTATCTACCCGACGATTTGCACTGGGCCCACTGAGGCCATCCAGTGGATAGCTTACTCCGTTATCTTCCGTGAAACCGAGACTTACATATTTGCTATGAGTATTTGCACTTCATACACTTGGAAGACTTATAGATTTGGGACTTACCAGTATTTGCATACACTTGGAAATTTATATGGAGTCACTGCATAATGTTTCATAGCTCCCTGATTAAGTTGATGAAGCTAGACCCATGTAAACACTATTATATGCCGACAAAAACCTATTTGATCCAGTTACAAAGTAAAAAAAAGTTACAAAGTATAAAAAAAAGCATCCGGCTATCTCAGATTTAGGCACAGAGCCAACCCATAAATCTTATGTTACAAGATAATATCGGCGAGTCTATGCCGCTGTCTAAACGTTATTTTATCTTTATCTTGAAGGTTATTCTCCAATAATTTGAAAAATAAAATTTTCAATAAAAGTTTAAATCTAAAATTGAAGAATAAAACTCTGGATTGTTCTTAATCTTAAAGAAAGTCTTTCATCTCTAATTAGTTGTTCTTGTTCTTAAAGAAAGTCTTCCATCTTTAACTAGTTCTTTATCTTAAAGGAAAAACCATTAACTAAAGTATATACAGTAACAGTAGCAAGCTGGCCATTTATGCAGTCACTAAATAATTATATTTCCAGGTCATGATATTTATGTTACAAGATAAATCTTATGTTACTGAGGGTTTAATTATATTTCTAGGTCATGATATTTATGTTACAAGATAAATCTCATGTTAATGAGGGTATCTCTGAATCTGAGATTGCCGGATGCTTTTTTTTACTTTGTAACTCATCAAACATGTTTTTACTAGCATATAATAGTGTTTACATGGGTCTATAATAGTGTTTACATGGGTTTAGCTTGATTAACTTAATGACTATATAAGCAATTTAATATGCATAGAAATTTCCAAGTGTATGAAGTGCAGTCACAAATCTATAAGTCTCCATCTCAAAGAGGATAACGGAGTAAGCTATCCACTAGAGTGTCAGGTGAGCCCCGGTGCAAATCGGGTAGATAGGTTCTCTCTAAACATATTTTGAGAGTGAAAGTGTGAGAAAATGTGTAATACAATGTTTATGTGTAATACATGTTATTTTAAATAATATTTTTATTTTTATTTTATAAAGGACAAGTGTCAACTTTAGGATGAGCACGGAAGGAGTTACACACCTCTCCCATAATAGGTTGTAGAATGCACCTCTTTGATGCAATAAGCAGTACAAAAAGCTAAAATAGCAATCGATATATCTTATTCAATATAAATAGTTACTTACCATAACCAATTCAGAGAGAAAGTGACAAAGAAAACTACACTCACAACTCACAAAATTACAATAGATTCACCACCTACTGCTAAAGTCTTAGCAAAGTCTTAACAAAGGGTGACATGTAACCTTCCCATCACCCTTAATGATTCCTTAAATATAAAACAGCCTTCATCACATGTTAATGGTCCCAAAACTGAGTTAGTAAGTCCATAGTCCTAGTTAGCCAATAAAACAAAGAGAGATCCAAGCTTGTGTTGCCCTTAAACAATTATTTGTAACAAGAATGAACTTTCTTTAAGTAGTAAATTATTTATCTGAATTATTGAATAATTTTTTCTTGCAATTTTGCCAGTTCCTGAATTTAATATTTATGAAACTTGTGAAATATTGGCATAATTAGTGGTGGTATATGGCTCACAAAGTGTTTTTTTTTTTTTTCGTTTGCAGATATGATGTCCCTTACCCGAAATTGCACGCCATTGAAATTGAGAACAAGGATGCAAACATCTTCAATTGCATCCAGGTTTTTCTATTGTTGCTCAAATATTATAATGTACCTGAAAATTACTTGTTTTAATATTTCTACTTATTTGAGAATGGTGCCTTTGCTGTTGGGTATTTTTCATTTTAGTTGTGTATTTTTATGATTAATTGTTTGGTTACAGCGATGATGTTCTTTGTGTTTATCATTTTGGGTGGCTTACAGGTACTCTATATTTCATTTGCTTCTCTTTTATTTTCTATAGTGATACAGTGATCAGATGAAGTTAGGAGCACTAGTTGTGGAATTGGGGATTAGATGTGCAGTATCCTACAAATTCTAAAATTCAAAACTGTCCATTCTAGTTTTTATTATTTGCAGCTTCTGCCATTTTGGGTGTATTGTGTTCTGTAGCACGCTATTTCTACTTCACAGGCTATGCAACCTGGGGTCTTGGAATAGATTGACTTACGAGTACGCATATCCCGGCATCCCTAGCTCATAAATAAACTAGTGTATACTTGAGTAGAACATAATTAGTTAGAAATTAAAATACTTTTCTGTGATTTTGTGTGTTCAGGAAATACAACAGTTTTGGCTTGTTGGGATTGATGTTCTGCACTCGCTCATTGGCATGCCATCTTTTGTTCAAAGCTCCCAATTTTGAATAGAAGAAGCTTATGCCTAAATACCAGCCAGATACAAATTTTCCAGAGGAAAGGAATGTTTTCTTATTTTTCTGAAAGAACTCATTCGACTTCCAAAGACAATAGTGATGAGTTGTGGTTTGTTTAATCATTGAAAAATCTAGCTGGTTGCTTAAGATTCAACCATTTATTTATTTATTTTCTGCAGATTAGATTATTCATTTTCAGGATCTGTTTGGAGCCATTAATTACTCCACCTCTCGCCTTAGCAAGACTTTAACCGCTAAAACACTGAAGGGAAGTGTAAATTTGAGCATATAGATTTGTAGACAAACACACAACTCACAAAGAAGATCTCACAATGTACTCAACAATTGAAGAATGAAACAGTGCAAAAGGCTTGCAGCTGTGAATGCTTTCATTAATAAAAAAAGTAATCCGAATAATAATTACAATGAAGTAAAATGGGTTTAATAGCCACAAGCAATTCGAATCCACACGAGGAAGTTCGAATTGATTTGACTCTACTTGACTGTAGGTAACCAAGACTTGTCTAAATCACTATCGGAGGACCCAGTAGTTAACTGTCCTTGTCTAAACCATAACCGAAGTTCATCAGAGCTCTAAAACACAACTCAAGTGTTACATTCAGTGTTGACCAATGGTTATCTGACTGTGGTAGGTGAGAAATGCGCCCCACATGTGTGCAGTCAAGTAAACCTAGCGCTAACTGAATGTGGAGGACTTGAATTGAAAGTAATTGACTCCTAACTTAGCTTGACCAGTCATTAACTGAAGTGAACTGACCTTGGTTGGTTTCGGCACTCCTAGTGGCTTCCTAAATTGTAGGGATTGGTCTAGGAGGCCCCTAAACTTATGCAATTAAGTGCAATAAGTGGCAGTGAGCCTCAATTAGTGTCCCCCACACTTTAGTAACTGAAACATGTGCCCCAATTAGGTCAAGTTGACCCAATGGTGCTAATGACTATAAATAGACTGGATGGATTCCCGATTTAGAGATATGACCAAATTGGAAAAGGGAGGATTAATAATCCTAACACCCCCCCTGAATGCTAACTTGGACAATCTGTGGGCCCTAGTAACTAATACCATAGGTCACCCATTACATCGAGTAAAGTAAAGAAACTGCTAAAAAACAAGGTGCCGGGGAAAAACCACATGGGAAAAAAACCCCCTTTCTAATTAAGCAGGTAGAATCAGGATCAATCTGGTTCTTCTGTGCACATGTATCCTGGGGCCTGGCATGTGAACCTCTCCATCATTATGTCTGGAGGAATCTTCCTCTTTGGAAGAAGAATGATATGCTCAACTAAATCAGAAATATAGACAGCTGCCGGATGAAGACTGGACCCATGTAGAGCAACTGAAGTCAACTGAAAAGTGAGGAAAGGTTCTTGAGAATTCAAAGAATGTGAAGAAAACTCAAGAAACTGATATGTTGCAGCCATGAACAGCAAACCATGAGTGGTAAGAACAGCCCCAAGTGTTAGGAGCAGGTGTCCAGGCGGATGCAGAAAATATTCCTCTTTACTAGTTCTGTGAGGAGATGAGCATGTGATCAATGGTAGAGAAGCACTGGGACTGTTGAGAGCAAATGCTTGAGATCCATAGTCTGATATAGCTTCTGAAATATATAATGAATCACATAATAAAATATCAGCTACCTCATATGAGGAAACTAACACCAAATCCCCATCAACAGTTTTGAAGAGAAAGTGCGGTACTTGATTTTTCACACCGGAACTGGTGAGAGCAGCTACAAGCATGATTGAATGCTTTTGGATTTTAAAATATGAACCAAATAATATCATATCAGAAATTAAATAAGATCTAAATAGGTTCAAAACAGATCCAAAACTGTGAAATGGAATCAAATCCCCAGCAGCAATTTTGTAGGAGACTTGTGGTACTTGTTTCTTCACACCGTTGATGAGAACAGCTACAAGCAGTACTGAAAGATTATGATTTTGATATATTAAACCAAGAAATATCAGATCAAATCTAAATAAGATCATATCAGATCCAATAAGGTTAATATCAGATTCAAATAAATGGTTAACCGAGATGGTGGATGCACAGCTTTCTTCTTCTTCAAAATTCTGAATTTTGGTGCATGCAATCCTGCAGGATTTTGCTGGAAAATGTAGATCATGGGGAGCGAATGTGTCACTCTTATAATCTGATATTTCTTCCAAAATATCCAAGTTTTTACATATTTGCACACCAGCAGCAACATTAGAGGAAGAAAAATCAAATTTCTCTTCACTTTCGGAAGCAATTACTGGTAAATTTTGCACAGAATTTAAAGGAAAATCACCGATGAATGTTTGCATGGAAGTGCAGCAGAATTTTTCTTCAATATCAGAGATTCGAATGTCTTTTTCTATTTCAGCAATATGAGAATATGAGATATCAGAGATCTCATGAACTTCCGAAGCATCAGGAGAAGGAGTCACTGCATGGAGACTGTCTTCAATTCGAATTGACTGTGTAGAAGATTCTGCTTCATCTTCATCTTGAACAACTTTATCAGAGAGAGTAGAGGCCGAGACTTTTGAATCAAGGATGCTTATGGTGCTGGATGTGCTCCATGTGCTTCCAAAGGTTCTAGCCAATCTTGTCCAGAGTTCCTGTGGATCTTTGATAGATCTACTAAGGTAGCGCATGCTAGGAGAAAGAGCCAGTTCCATTATTTCAAAGGCTGCATCCTTTGCATTTAGCCAGTCATCTTCACTCTTAAAAGAATTTCTACCGAATCCATCAGACACCCAAAAGAGTTTTCGTCTATGCAGAAATCCAATCATCTTCACCTTCCATTCAAAATAGTCTGAGGATCGGGTGAGAAGAGGAATTGATGAATTCATTTCGAAGTTGTACCTGCAAAACAAAAAAATGATCCAGTAGGAGATCTGAGGAGGAGAATTGCCTTGTCCGTTGAGGCTTTGATACCATGTAAATTTGAGCATATAGATCTGTAGACAAACACGCAACTCACAAAGAAGATCTCACAATTTACTCAGCAATTGAAGAATGAAACAGTGCAAAAGGCTTGCAGCTGTGAATGATTTCATTAATAAAAAAAGTAATCCGAATAATAATTACAATGAAGTAAAATGGATTTAATAGCCACAAGCAATTCGAATCCACATGAGGAAGTTCGAATTAATTTGACTCTACTTGACTGTAGGTAACCAAGACTTGTCTAAATCACTATCGGAGGACCCGGTAGTTAACTGTCCTTGTCTAAACCATAACCGGAGTTCATCGGAGCTCTAAAACACAACTCAAGTGTTACATTCAGTGTTGACCAATGGTTAACTAAATATGGTAGGTGAGAAATGCGCCCCACATGTGTGCAGTCAAGTAAACCTAGCGCTAACTGAATGTGGAGGACTTGAACTGAAAGTAACTGACTCCTAACTTAGCTTGACCAGTCATTAACTGAAGTGAACTGACCTTGGTTGGTTTCGGCACTCCCCGTGGCTTCCTAAATTGTAGGGATTGGTCTAGGAGGCTCCTAAACTTATGCAATTAAGTGCAATAAGTGGCAGTGAGCCTCAATTAGTGTTCCCCACACTTTAGTAACTGAAACATGTGCCCCAATTAGGTCAAGTTGACCCAATGGTTCTAATGACTATAAATAGACTGGATGGACTCCCGATTTAGACATATGACCAAATTGGAAAAGGGAGGATTAATAATCCTAACAGGAAGTGATTGGAATATTTCAGTTTATTAAATATTAAAAATCCATTCTGACTCTGCCAACAAGCGCCTCTAATTTTTGAAGGGGCAACACAGTTTTCATTCCATGAGACTCCAAATTTGTAACAGAGAGAATTCCATTTTTGTATTGCGAAAGGTCAATTAGAACTTAGTGACCATCTTAGTTGAAACAATATAAATACCTACCTTGTAATCGTGATTGATATAGGAGATAGAGCTAAATATAGAGATTGATACACAAACTTGAAACTCTGAAATTTTACTCTGTAATTTTTGTTATACTCAGTTTTTGAGTTTGAAAACTCAAATTTATTTTTGAAGTTAGTTTGTTGAGAAGATTTGAGTAGATTTGTTGTTTAATGTGTTTTTGTTGAAATAGAGCATTAGTGTTAAGTTTATGAATGCAAGGGTCATCGAAACGGAGTTTCAGTCAGCTACAACACCGCTGCTGCAACACCAAACAGTTGGCTGCAACTGTGTAGCTTGTCATTAGTTTAAAAGTCAACTGCAACACCCATGTAGAGTACTGTTAGTTGCAACAGTCCGCAACACTCTTGTAGGTGTTGATTTGGGTTTAAGTGATATGTAAGTGTTGCTGAAACATAGAGCGACACTCCCCTGCCTTCTCCACAGTGGTATCAGAGTGTGGTTAAGTTTTCTTTCTCGTTTTTCTGTTTGGAATAATTTGGAATACGATTTGTGATGGCTACTAAGAGTAGTGTAGTACAACCGCAAATCCCTATGTTGACTGAAAGAAGATATGATACATGGTTTAATAAGATGAGAACTATCATGTGTGCTCAGGATCTTTGAGAGTTTGTTACGCTTGGGTATGCAGAACTAGCTAATAAAGCTGCTGAGTTGGCTCTCCCAAATGCTGAGCGTGTTATGTTGAAGGAAAATCAAAAGAAGGATAACAAAGCTCTTGGCCTTATTCAACAAGGCTTAAGTGAATCCATATTTTCGAAGATATCAAGTGCCGAATCTTCAAAAAAATATTGGGACACTCTTGAAACTTGTTATCAAGGTGTGACCAAGGTAAAGATGTTAAGTTGCAGAACTTGGGAAAGGAATTTGTGAATTTGAAGATGAATGATAGCGAGACTATTGATAATTTTATGACATAAGTCATGAACGTTATAAACTGGCTAAGACAGTATGGTGAAGACCTCTCAGATCAGTGTGTGATTGAAAAATTGCTGAGATGTTTGCCAAAGAATTTTGAAGCAATAGTTGTTCTAATTGAAGAGTTTAAAGATCTCAGTCAAATGCACATTGATGAGCTGACTGGTTCTTTGATTGCTCAAGAATCAAGAATGAACATGCATGATAATACTCCATTAGAAAATTCTTTTAAATATCAATTACATGTTACTAGAGGTAGAGGCAGAGAAAGAGCTAGTAGGATAGGAAGAGGAGGTCGAAGTGCTGATCATAGTGACAACAAAAATGATTCAGAATCTGAAGAGAAGTTACAGCATAATACTCCTAGTGTAAGGGGGAGTAGCAGCACAACATGGTAGTCAAGAAATCAAATGTATGATAGATCTAAAGTTCAATGTTTCTATTGTCAGAAATTTGGGCATTTTGCTAAC
This sequence comes from Pseudotsuga menziesii, assembly GCA_001517045.1. Taxonomy (NCBI): domain Eukaryota; kingdom Viridiplantae; phylum Streptophyta; class Pinopsida; order Pinales; family Pinaceae; genus Pseudotsuga; species Pseudotsuga menziesii. The sequence continues at coordinate 1,740,815 of LPNX011110203.1, read as the reverse complement.
AAGTGATGGAAGTAAGTAGATACTAGTAAGGTGTCCACACACATTACACAAGAGACTGAAAATGAAGAGAAGCCTATGTTTTTAACTTGTAATGTCACCTAGGAAAGTTCAAAAGATATATGGTTTCTAGACAGCACATGCATCAACCACATGACTTGAAACAAGGAATTATTTTCAAGTCTAGATTCAAGCATTCAGTCTGAAGTGAAGTTAGGTAATGACAGTAAGGTAAAAGTTAATGGTAAATGTGTGATTGTTGTATATGCGAAGAATGGTAAAAGAAGAACAATTCATGATGTTTATTATGTTCCTGGTTTAATGTGTAATTTATTAAGTGTTGGAAAATTGTTAGAGAAATGGTACAAAGTGTTCTTTAAGAACAAAGTATGCACTATTTATGACAAATATCCAAGTAAGCAATTGATAGCCAGAGTAGAGATGACAAATAATAGAATGTTTCCGTTGATTATGAAAAATGATTTGACTCACTCTTTGAATGCTTATAAAACTAAGATTTTAGATCAATCATGGTTCTGGAATTTGAGGTATGGCCATTTACATTTTGGTGGCTTAGGTTTGCTACAAAAGAAGTAGATGGTAAAAGGGTTGCCCAATATTGAGGAGCCAACAGGCTCACGTGAGAGCTGCATATTGGGAAAACATCATAGAGAAAATTTTATTTATGGAGTCTCATACAGAGCAAAAGAACCATTAGAGCCGGTACACACAGATTTGTGTGGATCGATGCAAACACCTTCTTTGACTTGTAATATCTATTTTATGTCTTTCATTGATGATTTCATTCGAAAAACTTGGGTGTATTTGTTGAAATAGAAATCTTAAGCTTTTGATGTGTTTAAAAGTTGTAAAGTTATGGTTGAAAAGGAGAGTGATAGATTTATTAAAGTCTTGAGATCAGATAGAGGAGGTGAGTACATGTCAAATGAGTTTATGGAATTTTGTCAATACTATGGAATTAAAAGACAATTTAATGCTTGCTACACTCCACACCAAAATGGAGTAGTAGAAAGAAAGAATTAGACCATTATGAACATGGCTTGAAGTATGATGAAGTAGAAGCATCTTCCAAATGAATATTGGGGACGTTGTTACTTGTTCAGTATACATTTTGAACAGAAGCCCAACCAAGAGCATGAAAGATCAAGTTCCTCAGCAAGCATGGAGTGGTAAGTGTAGCAACATATCTCATTTAAGGATTTTTGGCTGTGTAGCTTATGCACATGTACCTAAAGATATGAAGAGAAAGTTAGATGACAAAAGTCAGAAATGTATTTTTGTTGGATATAGTGAAGAATCTAAAGCATATAGCCTCTATAATCCCATCACCAAGAAGTATGTCATCAATCGAGATGTGGTGTTTAAAGAAGAAGAAACATGGGATGGCAGCATAGATAAGTTAGTTGAAGAGGACAGTGTTACACCTCACGCATAAGATGAAGAAGATGAATAGGGAATACATGGAGGACGATTAACTCCACATACACCAACAGTGAGAATACCAGTCATAGACTCAGAACGCTGAGAACACATGAACGTGGTGAACCATCAAGTGTTGGTGGACGACAAGGAACATGATCAGAGGTAAGTAATGAATCAAATCCTACATTAGCTTCATTAAGGAATAGAGTTAGAGGTCAGAAGATTAGAAGTTTAAGAGAATTGTATGAGCAAAATGAAGAAGTCGATCAAGTTTCAAAATTTGCATTTATAGCATGTGATCGTGTGGATTTTGATGAGGCTGTTAAAAATAATGTTTGGATAAAATAAATGGATGAAGAAATTGATTCCATAGAAAGACATAGTACTTGGGATCTTGTGGATTTTCCTAACAATAAAAATTGTATTGGTAACAAATGGATTTATAAGACTAAGTTAAATGCTAATGGTGATGTTGAAAAATACAAAGCAAGACTTGTAGCTCAGGGGTTTAATCAACAACTTGGTATTGATTATAATGAGACTTTTGCACCCGTAGCAAGACTTGATACGGTAAGGATGGTATTAGCTATTGTTGGTCATAATAAATGGTATGTACATCAAATGGATGTAATGCCTACATTTTTGAATGGATCCTTAGAGAAAGAGGTTTATATGAGACAACCTTCTATATATGAAATTGATGGACAAGAAGACAAGGTCTATAGATTAAAGAAAGCATTATATGGATTGAAGCAGGCACCCAGAGTATGGTACAAGAGGATTGATGAATATTTGAATAGTGAAGGATTCAGCAGAAGTCCAAGTTAGCCACCTTGTATAGAAAGGTAAACCAAGAAGGTAAAATACTGATTGTTTGCTTATATGTGGATGATTTGATCTTTACTGGAGATCTTTCAGCATATGAGTTTAAGAAATCCATGAAATTAGAATTTGAGATCACTGATTTAGGAATGATGAAATATTTTCTTGGTATTGAAGTAATTCAATCTGAGGATGGTATTTTTATTAACCAAACTAAGTATGTAAATGATGTGCTGAAAAGATTATGAATGATGAATTGTAAGCCAACTGTAACTCTGATTTCAACTGGCACAAAAATCAGTAAGGAGGATGATGGGTCAAAAGTTGACCCAACGTTGTATAAGAGACTGGTAGGAAGTCTCATGTACTTAACTGCAACACGACCTGATATAATGTTTGTAGTAAGTTTGATTTCGAGATTTATGGAATCTGCAAAGAATACCCACTGGCAAGATGGAAAGAGGATTCTAAGATATATTGCTGAAACGACAAATTTTGGTATCCAATATACATCAAATTCAAATTTTAAGTTGATTGGATATACTGACAATCATTTTGCAGGTTCTTTAGATGATAGGAAGAGGACATATGGATATGTATTCGGTTTTGGATCAATATTAATAGCACGGGCTTCAAAGAAGCAACCCATAGTGACATTATCCTCTGTTGAGGAAGAGTATGTCATAGCAACAATAGATGCATGTCAAACTTTGTGGGAGAGAATAACTCTTTTTGAGTTACAACATGAATAAGATGAACCAACTCAATTTTTTTGTGACAATAAATCAGCTATTGCACTATCAAGAAATCACTTATTTCATAAAAAAAAGTAAGCATATTGGTACAAGGTATCATTTTATTCGAGAATTGATAAACAACAATGAAATCAGTATGGAATTTTGCAGATCAGAAAATCAGTTTGCATACCTATTTACAAAATCTTTGGGAAAAGAGTTGTTTAAGATTCATAGGAAAAACATTGGGGTTTGTAAGCTGTGACAGAAATCAAGTGTTACAAAGTTTTGTTTTTTTGGTGTAGTAATTAAGGGGAGACTGTTAGAGCCATTAATTACGCCACCTCTGGCTGCAACACTTTTGAAGATGCGACACCGCTCATAATTTAACTGCTAAAACATTGAAGATCCGCCACACCGCCTAATTTGAAGAGGCAACGATAGGAATATTTTAGTTTATTAAATCATAAAAATCCATTCAGACTCTACGAGTAAACACATCTAATTTCTGAAGGGGCAACTTAGTTTTCATTCTGTGAGACTGCAAATTTGTAATGGAGAATTCTGTTTTTGTATTGTGAAAGTTCAATTAACACTTAATGACCGACTTAGTTGAAACACTATAGATACCTACCTTGTAATCGTGATTGATATATGAGATAGAGCGAAATATAGAGATTGATACACAAAGTTGAAACTCTAAATTTTTACTGTGTATTTTTTGTTATACTATGTTTTTGAGTTTGAAAACTCAGATTTATTTTTGAAGTTAGTTTGTTGAGAAGATTTGAGTATATTTGTTTGTTTAATGTGTTTTTGCTGAAACAAAGTATTAGTGTTAAGTTTATGAATGCATGGGTCATCGAAACAGAGTTAAACAGTCAACTGCAACACCGTTGCAACACCAAACAGTTAGCTATAACACAGCTGATACTGTCTTGTAGGTTGCCGTTAGTTAAAAAATCAACTACAACACAGCCGCAACACCACCTGTAGAGTATTGTTAGCTGCAACAATCAACTGTAACACTCCTGTAGGTGTTGATTTGGCTTTAAGTGATGTGTAAGTGTTGCTGAAACACGAAGCGCCACTCCCATGCCTTCCCCACAAAATCTACTACTTGGAACTATGCATAATTCATTATTTCTTGCACTGAAATTTAACTTTTAAAGTTCTGATTCTTCTCCTTGTTATATGTTCAAATCTCGGGGAAGTTTTTTTACCAAGGGGAAGAGGATCTACCCATGATCCTCAAGTAGCGGTGTCCCTCGTGGGTGGGTGTGTTTTTTTTGGAAGTCACTTAGGACTCATTGGTTCTCTCTTTGAAAAGAACTGCTATCTTCAGTGGTTTAGTGGTCATGCTGTAACAACTTAGTCACTTAGCTGCTATCTTCAATGGTTCAGTGGTTATGCTGTAACATCTTAGTCACTTTACCATAATTGTTATCTATTTTATTGTCTTAATATAAATGTTAAATGTTATTATAAATTCTATTGTCGTATTTGTTTTATTGTCTTAATATAAATGTTATTAGAAATGGCTAATAAACTTTGACCAAATTTCCCAAAAAAGTGGTTATAGGTTAATAAGGTTTGACTTTGTCTAGTTAACTAACATTGTTTGACTGGACCGAGTAAGCAGACCTTTAGTGGAGTTAGAACTGACTAGGGTGACTAGTCAACCTACCTTTTACATAGGGCTAAAATTAACCAGCCTATTACTCACGCTTTAATGCCACCATGCAATAATTGTTGCTCTTGGATTTCCAATGGAAAACAAAAATTAAAAAGCATAGATCGACACCTAAACACAAACCCGCACACTTCTCATTGTGAACAATTAATGCCTTCGAAGTTGTAGTATAACTCTTTCTTTACATAAATTTGGCACTGCGTTATAATGGAATGGGATTGATTTGATCGATGAATTGCTCTATATTTGAATTTTATGAAAGTAAAGGAGATCTAGGTCTTTGAGGAAGGGGAAAGANTATATATATATATATATATATAAAAAGGATAATAACGAAGATATATATAGATTGAAATGCCAATAAAGTGGGGAATGTTATATGTTTTTTCAATATTGTTAATTTATTTAAAAAATGAATAGTAATAATTATTATTTAAATCAATTTATAAAAAAATATTTTAAATATTTATGTTTGGTTAAATAAATTTTGGTATGAACAATTTATTTGTTTGGGCGTGGATGTTCTTATTCGCACATCTTGTTTGGGCTACTGGATTTATGTTCTTGATTTTCTGGGGAGGATATTGGCAAGGACTGATCGAAACTCTAATTTAGTTCGAGGGAGGGCCCATGAACACACACTTTTGTGGATAATTTAGTTCGATGGAGGGACAAGCTAGTAGCTCTTTTCATTGTTCAAGCACAATTAGTTGGATTAGCTCACTTTTCTGTAGGTTATATATTTACTTATGGAGCTTTTTTAATGGCCTATACATCAGGTAAATTTGGGTAATTATTCTTCATCAATTTCATCATTGAATTGGATATTATTGTATCAATGACAATACCCCACAGCGAAAAAGTAATCAACGTAATATTTCTCCATCTAAAATCTGATCTATATTTTGATTCCTGGTAGGTAATAGTACCGACTGAACTATTATGGAGAGAAAGAGTCTCATTCAAAGAGAGAAGAAGAGACAAGCACTGAAACGGAAATATCATTTGATTCATCAATCTATGGATGAAGAAGGTGAAGTTTCATCATTGGATGAAAAATGGGAAATTCATAGAAAATTCAAAATTTTCACCACGTAATAGTGCACCTACACGTCTCCATTGACATTGTTCTTCGACTAGAATACCTAGATCCAACTATTGCGACTTTGGATTTTCTAGACACGTACTCCATGAGATGGCCCACACATGTTTATTTCCTGAGATAAAAATAAAGTTGTTAGGAAAATAAAAAAAAGTTATTGAAGTTTATTGTGATACCAGAAAAGTACCCGTATCCCTATATGGGATAGGCAGTATATCCCATGATTGTTTGGTGTACCCTTTCTGTTTATGATATCAATCAATGGTGCAGAGTAGAGTAGTCTAGTAGCTCGCAAGGCTTATAACCTTGAGGTCATAGGTTCAAATATCATCTCCTCTAGACCAAAACACACACACACACACACACACACACACATATCAGAAAATTGTAACATAATATGGAAAATGCATATATCTTCAATCCATTCGTAATTAGATACCATTTCTTAATGATCCAATTATTTATTCAATTATGGAAAACCCCTCCTCCTTGGGCTTGAAGGAAAAGGCCCTTCGGGAAGGGGGGTGTTTGAGCCTAAAACATCTAGAACATATCTGAGATATGAAAGAATTAAGGATACCTACAAAAAGGAATAATCCCATCCATAATGATACACCCGAGAATACAATATTTTTGCTACTTGACCAGCCATCAGAAGAGGCAAGTGCAATAGGTACACTAATCACCGGTAAAAATGAAATAGCAATTAATGCAAACACAACCGATTGGAGAGCAATAGTCATGGTTGTGATCTTACAAGCTCCCAACAGATTGAATAGACTATACCATCTAATCCTCAATTTTCAATTTTGATCAAATGCACTATGGAAAGGATTTAACCATAAATTGACCGAGCCAAACTTTTTCAATTTTATATTTGAGTGTGAGAGGAGAGGGAAATTCGTTTCTTTTTTCCATTCCCGTTGATCATTAAAAAATAGTCATATGTCACAGGTATGGTTGGTATCAACTCGACCTTATGCTTATAGTTAGGTATTAGGTAGAATAGAAGTTGTCCCCGTGAGAGATGGTCGAGTGGTTGATGGATCCAGTATTGAAAACCGGTATAGTGAAAAAACTATCGAGAGTTCGAATCCCTCTCTCTCCTTTTGCTTTTTCAACAATCACATTTATTAGTCCGGTCGAGTACAAAAACAGAGAGAATAGCTCGGTTATATCCAGCTGAGCTACAAGTATCTAGTTGGAAAGAAAGTATTTTCAAAGACTCCTATCCTGTCGATATGGGAGATTGATGTAATGAAATTGAATCAATTTCTCTTCCATCTGGTTCGATCTCTTGTTTCAGTTAAGAAGATTCATTGAAAGGATAGGTTCAAAATCTCGATCAATTCCTTTCTCAAATCTTGTTGTAGTTGCACGATCCCTTCCCGCATGCCACAAATGACCTACGAAGAAGAAAAATCCTAGAACGAAATGGGAGGTGGCTAACCAAATTCAGGGAGAGACATAATTCACTGCATTGATTTTGGTAGCTACACCACCCACAAAATTTTAAGAACCTAAAGATTCACCGCATTGATTTTGGTAGCTACACCACCCACAAAATTTGAAGAACCTAAAGGATAATGATTCATATATTCAGTTGAACACCATTCCTGCCAATGTTGTATGCCTTTTCTCAACTTGCTCAGGTCAAAACCATTAGGGACCCTTAGGGGGTTCCAAACAGGAAGCACGAAGATCCCAAAAAAATCATTTCCCCCCCAAAGATAATTTCTCCCGTCTGGGAATGCATAAGGTATTTACCTAAACCAGTAGGTCTTTGGGAAAACCCCACACTAGCTCCATTATGTTGGTCTCTAACTAGAAAAGTAAACGCTTGAGCTTGAGAGGTTTCTGGGCCGGTGGGACCATAGAAGTCACTCAGATATGCTGTATTGTTGAACCAAACGAAACAACAAGCAATAAAAACAAAGATGGATAGAGCCACTAAACTATAGGACAAATAATCTTCTCCAAACCATGGGAATGCACAACGATCCCATGCAAAAGGTCTGGTTAATATATTCAAGATACCACTGAATATACAAATGGAACCTAATCATACATGTCCTCCAATTACATCTTCTAGATTGTCCACGATAACGATCCATCTTTCTCCTCCGAAAGGAGATTTCAGTAAATAACCAAATATCATACTTTGGTTAAGAGTCGGGTTCGTAATTTTTCTTACATCTCCACTGTCGGGAGCCCAAGTATGATATACACCTCAAAAATACAAATCATTAAGCACTGGAAGAAAAGCACCAAGATCTAGAAAGATTAGGTGAATACCCAAACTTGTGGTCATTTTGTTTCTATCTTTCCATACATAGCCAAATAATGGACAAGATTCTTCTAAAGTTTTGGGTCCTATGAGTGCATGATAAATACCACCAAAACCTAAAACCGCAGAAGAAATTAAGTGAAGTAACCCATATACAAAATATGGAAAAGTGTCCACGATTTCCCCATCACGACCGACTCCCCATCCTAGAGTAGCTAGATGGGGAAGTAAAATAAATCCTTCTTCATACATAGGCTTTTCCGGTACAAAATGAGCCACTTCGAAGAGGTTCATTGCTCTGGCCCAGAATACATTTAATATGGCATGCTCCACGTGTGCCCCAAGTAGTTTACCCGACAAATTGCTAAGTCAAGCATTACCGACCCACCAAGTGAAACCGATGGTTTCTTGATCATGACTAGCTAAAACTATAGTTCAATTAAAGATTGTTTCCACGGGGTAGGACCTCCTCAGGGAATATAAGGTTTTCATGAGGCTGATCTTGAGCCTCCATCCAAGCACGAATACCTTCGTTCAAGAGAATATTTTTTGTGTAGAAAGTCTCAAATTTAGGATCTTTTGTTGCACAGATATCCTAGGAAACAAAATCATAGGAACACAAGTTTATAGCTAGACCAACTACTCCAATGGCACTCATCCATAAACTGATCACTGGCACAAATAACATGAAGAAATGTAACCATTGTTTATTGGAAAAAGCAACCCCAAAAATATGGGACCAGAAGCGGTTAGCATAGACCATGCAATAAGTCTCTTCAACTTGAGTCGGGTTAAAAGTAAAAAATGTATTTGCACCATCACCATATTCAAATAACGTATTTTCCATAGTAGCACCATGAATAGCACATAGAAGAGAAGCACCCAATACTTCAACAACTCCCATCACATGAAATTGATTTAAGGTCCAATTATGAAAACCTTGAAAGGAGAGGATAAATAAAAAAATAGATGCTACACTAAATCTAGGTGTGAAAAACCAATTGGACTAGCCTAGTGGATAGATCAAAAATACAAAAACAAAGACATCATTTGGACTAGAGAATGAAATTACATTCAATAAGGTTGCAATTGTACAGATTGAGCAAGTTCAAATTGACGTAACATGAAACCTATTAGACCAAAAGCACCATGAAGAGCAACGAAGGTCCATAGACCACCTAATTGACACCAACAAGTAAAATATCCTTGTGTTTCGGGACCCCATAATAGCAGTAGAGAATGTGCTAAACTATTAGGAGGATTAGAAACTGCGACAGTTAGGAAATTAGAACCTTCCAAATAGGAACTGGCTAATCCGTAAGTATACCATGAAGTCACAAAGGTTGTACCCGTGAACCATCCACCTAAGGAAAAATAAGCTCAAGGAAACAGCAATAGATCGGACCAACCCACAAAAATGAAAGGGTCTCTGTGTAGCCAGTCATCCATAGTATCGAATAAACATTTTTCTTTTTTAAATACTTTCCAAGGGCTACAGTCATAGAAATACTCCTATCTCACTATTTCAACCATTTCTGAGTGCCCTATATGATCAAAAGGTAGACGATGAATTGGAGACAAATTTTCATCCATCATCCTTTAAAAAAAAATGGGTTCCAAAGATTTGTTGTTGGAACAAATATTTTGAAACTAGATTGAATTGATCCAATATAGGTAAATGCATGATATCTCGATCCCAAGTTTTCAGAGTTTCTATTTGATCCTCAAATCACCTATTGAATAACATTGATGGAACAATTTAGGGGGAAGGAAGTGTGCTCCCCACCCATTGACCAGATTCTATTCACAATATCTATTCCATTCAATATTTTTATCCATTCTCATCTTGAATCTTCTGCAATGCAACATAATGAAAAGGATTATTACTATTCTCTCTCATCCATCTCTATGTATATTCTTACTACTACATTGTGGTCCGATACGAATGAGTCTACGAGAAGGAACGACTATGTGTTTTCAGAATTCATAGAGCTAAAGGAAATGACTCCAATAAAAAGAAGTTATATATTTAAACCATTGTGATCCAAAAGTGAAAACCTTATTTATTTCCCTTTGTTTTCTCTTTTCACATCTTAATTTCGATCCATTTCCTACTGGTGTAATCACCAAAGTAAAATGTCTGGTACATTCATATGAGAATGTTTAGCACATCGTGACAAAATCATGTATTTTATTTGTGTATCAATCAATTTTGTCTAAACAAAGAGAGAAAATAGGTTGTCCATAATTTGGATCAGACTGGACTTACTTCAAGATCTATATCTCTTTTTTCCAAGGGAGAAGAGATCATAAAAATCGATCCAACGAAACATTCAATCAACAACCGAATAGGGAGTTCACTCAATAAGATCGATTAATTTCATATAGGAAAGGTCCACTTTCCAAATATCCATCAAATTTCAATATTAGAGTAGCTGATACATTCATAACCCAATGGGTCAGGTTCACTTACTTCTCCTTCGTTTTTTCCACTTCTTTTGAAGCCTGGGAATTCAAATTACTAGGTATCCACAATGCCTTTGATATGTCAAAAATTGACGAAGATGGAGTAGACTGTTACCGATCCTATAGTAGCAGGATGAAGAAGACTATTATTGATAAAAATATAGTGGTCTTACTCCATATTAGGTGTGATACTCCGTCATAATAAATGTTCTTTTTTTACCAGAAACCTATCTTGACAGGTAGTTTTGTCCCTCGAAAAGGGTTTTCATCTTGAGAAGATTTTATACGGTGAGAAATAGATACCTAGACCTTTTTTCTTCGTAGAAAAAAAATCCCTTTACCGGTCTTGAATCGATGACTTACGCCTTACCATGACATTACTCTACCACTGAGTTGAAAGGGTCCCACATCATTAGTAATGAGTGAGTCTACTACAGTATATGGGAAACATATTAGATACACATGATCCATTTCTATTTATAGATATCAAGTTGAGAACATATATTAGTAGCTCGCAGGTTTACATGAGAGGAGGGTATGGATAGGTATAGTGGAAACTCTAGGATGAGCTGATACGAAGCAAATGGAGACAAGTAATGTGATGGCTAAAAATAATTCTAAATGTATGTGATCCCTTCCATCTCTTTTATAGATCTCTCATCATACTAGGCCCGTGGGGGGTAGGGATGTATATATTGGAAGTGAACTCAAGGCTAAGCTTATATGAAGTGAATGGAGACAAGTTATGCCTAAAGATTATTCTGAATCGGCTTTTTCCACAAGGGAGCTATAAGTAATACAACTACGAATCTAATGGAGAGTTTGATCCTGGTCCAGGATGAACGTTGGAGGCATACTTAACACATGCAAGTCGGATGGGAAGTGGTGTTTCTAGTGGCGAACAAGTGAGTAACACATAATAACCTGCCCTTGGGAGGGGAACACCAGTTGGAAATAGTTGCTAATACCCCATAGGCTGAGGAGCAAAAGGAGGAATCCACCCAAGAAGGGGCTCACGTTTGATTAGTTAGTTGGTGATGCAATGGATTACCAAGGAAATGATAAATAGCTGGTCCGAGAGGATGATAAACCACACTGGGACTGAGACACGACCCAGACTCCTATGGGAGACAACAGTGGGGAATTTTTTGCAATGGGAAAAATCCTGATGAAGCAATGTCGCATGAAGGAAAAAGGTCCACGGATCGTGAACTTATTTTCTTAGAGAAGAAGCAATGCCAATAAATTGGGGAGCGTTATATGTTAAATTAATTTTGTTAATTGATTTAAAAAATGAATAGTAATAATTATTAAAATCAATTAATGAAAAAATTATTTTAAATTTTTAAAGTTGGTTAAATAAGTTTAATGAATTAGGATTCAAATTAAATGTTTCAAAATCATTTTTATATCTAATAAAGATTTGAATTTCAAAATCATTTTTGGTATTTTTAAAGATTTAAAGATTTACTCATTGTTTTCGCATTTTTTTTCAAAGCTTTATTCAAAAGCTTATGTAGGTTATTTTAAAAGTTTGATTTTATATATTTTAGAGTTTATGGTATTATTTTTTTTATAAAGTTTGTACCTTTTTAATATAAATATGTATTTGGGAGTTTATGTTATATGTTTTTTTTTGATAAAAATAGTTTTATTGGGATGTTTATAATATACATTAATAAATTGTCAATTTTCCCCAACTCATTTGTTTAAGGTGTGGGCTTTTTCAGCAGGGAACCCCGGGTTCAATTCTCTTTAGGGGTGAGCTAGTTGGGAGGAGACACCAAAAAATGAACTAGTTGAAGGGTTGTGTGACCCACGTCATGTGCACGGGGTCATTACTTAGTGAAACCATGTCATAGTGCCTTCATGGATATTAAAGAATACCCCTAATTTCACTAGATATTTATAATTACTTACAAAAGTCCTTTTGTTGAGCCCCCTTCTCAATACATATTTCCAACTAAAAATCNATATTCCTTATTTTTACTAGAACCCCTTTTTATACCCCCCAATACTTATAAACCCGCCACACCCTACTCCCCTTCCCCCAATACCTACAATATATTGACCTTATTTTTCACAATTAAAACCGCCTTTATGAATGAACGTGATAAGATATTTCTCAACAAGGTGAATCCCCGTGGTCGGGTGCAATTCCTGGACTTAGATTCCCCGAGGTCATGGCTTCTTAGACCAAAGGTCACTCCTGCAAGTGAAGGAGAGTCTAGCAACTAAAATAAAACAATATAAATCAATAAATTCCAAACACACTCTGATTTTTTAATTTTTTTTAATAAAATGTAATATTATATATATATATATATATATATATATATATATATATATTAATGAGCAAACATTCAATTTCAATAAACACAAACAACACACATTTTAATATATATATTTTTTATGTATTTTCTATTGAATTGGTCAATTTGAATCCAATTCCAATACAGACATTCAATATTTAATATATATTTTTAATCAATAAATCAAATAAAATCCAAATTGAATTCTAATTTTTTTTGCTTCAAATCAACCCACCCCTCATCATCCACAGATATATTGGATCTTATATATATATATATATTAATCAGTGAGTCAAATTGAATCCAATTCCAATCCAACTCAAATAACTTTTCTCAAAATCCCCTCTCCGAAGGGCGCACTTTTGAATAGTTTATGTATTTGTGAATCAAATGAATCCAATTCCACCACACATATTTTGAATATTTTATGTCATTTTGAATTAATGCGGAAAATTAAATATGACTCCAATAAATGCATGCACCCACAGTTTGTTTTTTTATTATATATGATTGAATCGATGGGCCATACTAAATACAATACAATCCAATTGTTAGTGTTTGAGAAAATATGAAGAAACCTGAACTTTAAAACTTTAGTCCAGTTATTATAGTGCAGATAGATCTCATCAATAATCCAAAGACATAAATAAATCAAACCATAGAACATAGGATATACCCTGGGAAAACCCTCCACTAATTTGTAGGATAAAAAACCCAACAAATAATCTTAGAGTATGATTGATAATCGACGAAGAATAATTACAATGCAATAAAATATTGCGTAATGAGAGAGCACAAGAGAGGAGAGATCAAATGGAACATTGTATTGGTCTTTCCAAGTGCATAACACTTTAATAACAAGCCAAATTTAGTCATACAAAGGAGGTATCGAATATTTGCATGGTTGAGTAACTTGTTAACACTGAGAACAATGTCTCATCTTCAATCATGTGCCCCCCACAGACTAGGTGCCAAGTTGGAACTTCATACTTAAATCCAACAATGAAGATATGTGCCCTCCATTAATTCACTGATTTTAACTACCTCTAACCAAGTTTTTAATTGAATGAACTAAACTGAACTAATTGGAACTGCATGTAACTGAACATAGCTGAATGTAACTGAATAAAACTGAACGTAATTGAACATAATTGATTGTAACTGAACATAACTGATGCTTCTCCATCACTGTCATCTTCAAGAATCACTTGCATAAATTAAGGAGTTGATTCCTTAATTATCTGATCTTGTTTTATCACAACTAAGACTCAACTAATGTCTTATTAATTCGAGTTCACTTGGAGGTATACATGAGCAATTTAAATTATCTCTCCATCTATGTGCTCATATTGATTTTCTTTGTATAGTCCATATGTGTTTTCATTAATTATATATCATATCATACACATAATATTGTTTCTGAACTTATGATCATATGTATTACCCCGGTTCATATAGTCACATGCTAAAGTAAATCACTCTAGGGGTAGCTAATCCTTAAAGGAGACTTGTAGCACCTGTTGAATATGACTAGCCATACATCACATACTATATCTATTTTACATAGTAAAGTACACCACCTCACAACATGAGGATATTTGTAGAGCATTATACTACTCACACATCTACTATCTTGATATTACTCACAAGCTTTACAACATCACCATCTCAATTATATGAGGATATTTGTAGGACTTGATATTACTCACAAGAAACATCTCGATATTACTCACAAGATTTAAAACATCACCACCTCAATCATATAAGGATATTTGTAGGACTTGATATTACTCATAAGTCTACTATATTGATATTACTCACAAGACTGGAGAATGACTCATGATGCTATAATCTCAACACTCCCTCTCAGCGATGGAGACATTCTCTGCTATACCAGGAATTTCCTGCCATACTAAGCTTATCTCGAAAGTGTTAGAACTTCATCACAGATAGAGGCTTGTCACAAATTTACAATATTCTCATCAGCAACTATGTATTGGAATTAATTTTACATGACCATGAATTCAATGAAGTAAAACTTGATCTCGATGTGTTTTATCATAACACACATAAAAGGTTTTCCAGAAAGCTTGACTATTGACACCTATTGACTGTAGGATCAAGTATGTCACCCTAGTAGGTATCTTCCCAAGCTACGCTACTCCTCAACATGTGGTACTATCCGCAAAACACATTTTGCTTATGTAGTTCTCTTTGTCATACATATTGCTTTTGTAGTACTAGCCGCAATACACTTAGCTTTTGTATTACTAGCCTCAAATTACATCACTTATCTCAGGCTAAAACAATAGTTGGATAGCACAATCATATAATAGGTCTGCTATGTATCAAATACAATAAGAATCATATTCTAATGTACCTCAAAGGTACTCAACATAAGCTTAGCAGTAAGCTTAAAATACAATAGGTTTTCTCAAAGACCAAGGAGCTACCTACACATAGTAGCATCATCTAGATCCAATCTAGGATAAAGTTTCTCTAAGCTAGAAACCATGGATTTTAAATCCATCACATATGACATATACAACAAATGTGTAATAACAAGTAGAAAGAAAGTCTTATCTTTTCTTTCACTCTTCAACATTTGTTGACTTGTTGAATCTTCTGCTATCTAGAGAAGTTCTATGTGAGCTTTCCATTCTCTATGATATTCTTAAATTCATGATCACTTTCTCAGTGATAATTCTCGTTATAGTGCAACACCCCAACAACCTATCCGAGATGTTTAATTGTTCTCTAACACTTCAGACTATAGATCTTCTTTAGTATCAATAGTCTCTGCGACTTTAACTATGTATCTACTCATGTGGATTCTCTCCACAATATATCATAACCCCTGGTTGCTTGAGTCACGTACCATGACTAACTGGTGGGGACTTTATCTTCTACTTCATGTGAAAACACATCAATACTCCCTCTTCAACTAGAGGATTTTTTTATATACTATATCAAGCTTTCCCTGGAAAGAGGATTAGTAAGAATGATGGAAATGCTGCTCATTTATGGACATGTACCATGTCTTAGATATAAATGACTAGAAACCTCATAAAGCTTTACTTATGTTCAACATGCTCTATCTAGAGAAACATATGTGATCTTTCCACGATCACTATACTATTCATATTTCATATATATTTAAAACTCTATTTCACTGACCAAGACATATCTGAGCCCACATACACTTGTACAAAGTAGGTACCACAACAGATGTTATGTACAGATTGTAAATCATGTAACAGATCCTAGGACCTGTGACTAACCAAATACATCTCAACTAACTTGAAATATTCCAAATATGAAATAAGAGTTGTAAATTTTCAGATTTATCTTTATATGTGTGCCTATGGATTTATAGTCCATCTTCCTGAAACTATTTAGGATCTCTGTTGCACATTTTCCTTAACAAGGGAAAATCTTATCTGGTGACTTCCATGCCTCTATTCATAAGAATCATAACAATATTCTTGAATACTATTTGAGCTTCCTTCTGAATTATGAGCATCATGCAGGTCTCCTTTTTACATGAGGTACATCAACCAGTTACACCGGTTCTTTAGGAGCTAGCAAGTGTAGCTACTCCCTCTCACCATGTGAATGTGAGAAACATAATCTAGGTCCTCCATTATGGAGACTTATGCTCATCTATATCTAAATATCTTCTTCGACACATGAATGTAAATAAGATAGAATATCTTCAAGGGTCTTCACATCTATCAGAATGGAATTAAGCCAACTATTCTGTCTACTTCCTAAGAGACATAGGAACCTCCTAAACTGTTCTCTTTCAAACTCGACCATCGGAATGAATCCACATTCATGTCCTTATTTACTTGTAGGTAATGGTATATTAATTTTCCCTACAAGACAAATTATTCAAATGGGTAGAATCATTTCATACTCAATAATTTTATTCATATGAAATACCCTCAATATACTGATAAATATTTACCTAGTTATGTACAGATATTGACCAACCGGTTTATCATAACCCAATATAATATTATGTACTGATATGAAACCCTATATCAGTCCAAAAATTTATTTTATGAAATAAATATACAACCCGTTCATATCTCATGAGGTAAGCATGTAGTCCTATGTTCACAGTTTATGAAGCAATCATGGAACCCTAAATATCATGTATTATGGAGGTTGTTTTCAGCCTTATATCAGTTCTTTATGAGTATATATCAGTCCAACACAATTCTTATATCATTCATATATCATCTCGAAAAATATGGACTCATGCGATTGATAGCATGACAATAAAGACAGAGAAAACAATGTATATGCTAAACACAATTCCAAGTCTAGGAATGTAGATTGTAATAAAACAAATTTTTATTTTATAAAAGCATATGATAATCAAATAATCATGCAACCCACCAGAATAATCATGAAACTCTATATTCATATATTTATGAACAATCATACCATTCATATCTCATGAATCAACCGTGTATCTCTATATTCATATCTTTATGAACAATCACACAGTACGACATTCATATCTTATGAAACAATCATGCAACTCTATGTTCATATCTTATGAAACAATCATGCATTATTTAATATCTTATGAAACAATCATGCATCTCTATGTTCATATCTTATGAAACAATCATGCATGATTTATATTCATAAATTATGAATTTTCTTTATTTGCAAATAAAGGAAAAACAATCAACATATATGCACGTAATTCCTAATCTCACGAATACAAATCTCTATATGCCTATAATAAAACATTCAAAAACATATAGATCTAAATAACATATAATAAAAATTCAAGTAATTATATTTTGTTGGCTTGCATGCTCCCTCTTGATCTCTACTTCCTTGCGGATACTACTGGAGTCTCTCAATCTTGATCTATTTGCAAATTTGAGTGCATGCAGGAGGTAGTCAATCTCTGCACGGAGAAACTAGATCCCATGCAACATGTAGTGAATTATATTCTTCAGGAAAATTTCTTCCAATGATAATCATCCTCTTCTTCTAATGAGTTAGGATCTCATTACACACAAGATATATTGTAGAACGATGATATCCAATTCATAAATCCCTTGGTCGTTTAACTAATTCATCTAGTTTTGGAAAAATGACCATTGCATGAATTTCATCTTCAAAGACTTGATCATATCTCTCAAAAAGTTGTGAATTTTTGAAATAAGCACGTGACTACCTCAAATCATCCCATTTGGGAAGTGGGTTTTCAACCATTTTGTCTGATTCCTCATGGATTGATCAGAACGTCTCCACGAAATTTGTCTTCTGAAAAGTGACAAAAATGGTGTGTATTGACTTGCTATTGAATTCGCCTTGGATTGGATAAATACTTATTCAAGTCGATATTCTGGTCGAATGGATATTGATGCCATTTCCTCAAGCTCTTGCTCAATGCTTCAATATCTACGGAGGATTAGAGTGTTTGCACAAAACTAAGATCATGCACACCCTCGCTCTAATAACATGTTAGTGTTTGAGCAAATATGAATAAACTTGAAATTTAAAATTTAATCCAAAATTACGATGCAAATAGATCTCATTAATAATCCAAAGACATAAATAAATCAAACCATAGAGCATAGGATATACCCTGGGAAAAAACTCCACTGATTCGGAGGATAAAAAACCCAACAAACAATCTTAGAGTATGATTGATAATCGACATAGAATGATTACAACACAAAAACATGTTACTTAATCAAAGAGCACAAGAGACGAGAGATGAAATGGAACATTGTATTGGTCTTGCCAAGTGCATAACACTTTAATAAATATCCAAATTCAGTCATACAAAGGAGGTAGCGAATATTTGCATGCTTCAGTAACTTGTTAACACTTAGAACAATGTATCATCTTCAATCATGTGCCCCCCACAGACTAGGTGCCAATTTGGCACTTCATACTTAAGTCCCATAATGAAGATATGCGCCCTCCATCAATTCACTAAGTTTAACTGCCTCTAACTGAGTTGTTAACTGA
Source organism: Pseudotsuga menziesii (assembly GCA_001517045.1). Lineage (NCBI taxonomy): Eukaryota > Viridiplantae > Streptophyta > Pinopsida > Pinales > Pinaceae > Pseudotsuga > Pseudotsuga menziesii. The sequence goes on along the minus strand of LPNX011110203.1, from coordinate 1,721,950 downwards.
ATGAATTGAATTGAACTAAATGGAACTGCATGTAACTGAACATAATTGAATGCAATTAAACATAATTGAATGTAACCGATCCTTCTCCACCAATTTCATATTCAACAACCACTTGCATAAATTAAGGAGTTGATTCCTTAATTAACTGAACTTGTTTTTAACACAACTAAGACTCAACTGGTGTCTTATTAATTTGAGTTCACTTGGATGCATACATGGGCAATTCGAATTCTCTCTCCATATTTGTGCTCATATTAATTTCCTCTGCATAGTACATATGTGTTTTCATTAATTCTATATAATATCATACTCATAAGATTGTTTCTGAACCTATGATCATATGTATTACCCTAGGTCATATAGTCACATGCTAAAGTAAATCACTCTAGGGGTATTTAATCCCTAAAGGATATTGGTAGCACTTGTTGACCATGAATATGGCATACATCACATAGTATATCCACTTCCACAGTAAAGTACACCACCTCACAACATGAGGATATTTGTAGAACTTTATATTAATCACAAGTCTACTGTCTTGATATTACTCATATGACTCAGCTTGATATTACTCACAAGCTTTACAACATCAACACCTCAATCATATGAGAATATTTGTAGGACTTGATATTACTCATAAGTCTGCAATCTTGATATTACTCACAAGAATCAACTTGATATTACTCACAATTTTTACAACATCGCCACCTCAATCATATGAGGATATTTGTAGGACTTGATATTACTCACAAGTCTACTGTCTTGATATTTCTCAAAAGACTAGAGAATGCTTCCCGATGTTGTAATCTCAACACCAATGCAATCCTAGCACATGTTCTTCACTTAATGAAACCATGTCATAGTCCCTTCGTTCATGGGATATTAATAAAGAATACCCCTAACTTCACCAGATATTGATAATTACTTACAAAAATCCTTTTGTTGNCCCCCCCCGCCCTGCCAATACCTGTAAACCCCCCACTCCCTATTCCTCGCCCCCAATATCTACAATATATTGACCTTATTTTTCACAATTAAAAACTCCCCTTTATGAATGAATGTGATAAGATGTTGCTCAAGAAGGTGAACCCCCATGAATCCAAGTCAAATAAATTTTCCCCAAAACACCTACCACTCAACACAGATTGGATATTTTATTTATTTTTGAATAAATGGACCAAATTAAATCTGATTCCAATAAATTTTAAATAAATTTGCATAAGTACATTCACACATATACACTTGAATATTTTATTTTTATTTTTAATAAATGAGTCTATCTTAATCCAATTTCAATCAAATTCCTTTATAACATTTTCAAGTGCATGCACACACATCCACATGGAAGACATCTTATCTTTTGGTATTCTCTCTTCGTTTGACATTGTACTAAGTGACAAAACTATTATGAAGAAGTTGCAGGGTTTTCTCCTTTATGGTTTCCTCGAGAAAAATCTTCGTGTTCTTGTGTGATGTTGTGCGTGTAATATCAGGGTATTTTTTAAGGATTCTAATATTATACTTAAGTAGTATTCTAGGCGATTGTTTTAGATTGAAAAAAACATGTTTATAGATAGGTAGGCGAATATTAAACATGAAACATAAAATTAACACTGAAATGTGTAAATTTAGGCGAATATTATGATAGAAAAATACATATTTTATGTAATATAGGCGGTATTAGACACTAAATACTAAATATCGAATTTATTTTTTAAAAAAACCCCCAAAAATAGCCAATTGGCGAAATTTAGCCGCTAAAAATTACCCTGGCGTGTATATATTTTAGTTAAAAGATCTAACATAATTGAATTAAAGTGCAAACTCTAACATGATATCAAAGTCACATGTAGTTGCGAAAAATAGGGCATCCAAGTTCTAGCAACTTTCTCCATGAAATTTCTAGAAACGAGGACTAGACTAACTCACCTTAATGAGGCACATCTTTTGGTGGAGAAAGATTCCAGTTTGGAGAAGTTTCAATTTTGACCTAATCACTACCATTGGACGAAACTAGGGCATCGAGTTTTTGAATTTTCCCTCCACATAATTTTGTAATGGACCTCACTGAACAACTTGCCTCAAGGAGGTGCATCTCTTTATATAGACATAATTTCAAGATTCCAAGTTTGGAAAATTAGGGTTTCTCTATGGAGCCCTAGGTTAGCCATATTGAGAATCAACTTGGGCATCTCAAATTGGTAAGATCTATTTCGTTGCTATCTCCATTTGAGGTTCTTATATCAATATGATGAATCACACCAAAGTTGAGGATAAGCTTGAAGGAGAAGATAACTTCTAAGCATGGAAGTATAGAGTCTCTATGATTCTATAAGAGAATGACTTGGACAAATACATTAATGAAGAGGTTCCAGAACCAGAGGGAGAAGAGGAAAAGGAAAACGACAATAAGAACATGATAAGGGATAAAAGGATTATTGAAGACTCCGTCAAGGATAAGATCACCCTCATGTATCATCATTGAATAATGCTATGAATATGTTTGATGCTTTGACCAAGCTATTTGAAGGAAATAACATTGGCCGGAAGATGAACCTAAGGAATCAACTCAAGAATGTGAAGATCCAACATTAAGAAACCATCTATTCTTACTTCACAAGGGTTTCTCAAATCATGGAGAAACTAGAGACCATTGAAGAAAATGTTGAAGAAGGAGAGATCGTGATGAACACCTTGAATGGACTTCCAAAGTCATGGAAATCATTCAGTCAAGGGATATGTGCCAGAAAGATACTAATTAAGTTCAACATACTGTACGAGGAATGCACTCAAGAACAATATCGATTAGTATCAATAGAAGAGAAGATGGGAGCAAGTGATGATCAAGCTCTAACAACTCAGGAAAAGAAGAATGAAGGAAAGAGGGAGGATCAATCTCACAAAATACCCACAAAATACCCAAGAAATTCCAAAAGAATCATATATCAAGAAGGTACTACACAAATATTAGATGCTACACATCTGATGAGATAGACCACTTCTCAAGAGATTGTCCCAAAAACAAAGGTTCCTCTAACGAAAGCAAAATGAAAATGCATCATGCTCATATTACTAAGAAATATGTACTTTGAAATATGTATGCTGAGAAATATGTACTTTGATCCATAAGGATTCAACCCATGATGACGAATAACTTCTCATCCATCTCAACATTGGATAAGAAGGGAATGCAGTTATGATTGATGAAGAAGAAGGGACACCCAGATATATGATATATAAGACTTGCTTAGCACTATCAATAATGATCAAGACAAACTTAGGTCCTCATAATCATATGATGAAGAAAAGCACACTATCAGAGACTCCATATATTCTTGTAAGGAGACAAGGATCAAGAGGGAGTCCACGAACCAAACAAATAAAGATAAGTACTTAAATTATCATTTCCTATATATCTAGTTAATTAAATGATATTTTTTAGTTGTGTACATATTTATGTTCAGTTTATGTACTATGCATGTTTCAATGTATGCATTTATGAACAATATACTACTAAATTACATGTGATGGGTAAGTATCGTATGGTGTTGTGCAACATTCCATTGCTACTTATCTATAATGAAACATCTTTGCTCACATATTGGGAGTAGTGCACACTCTTAGTAATGTTCTGGTAGAGATGGAAAGAATCTTTAAAGTTACTGTATGTATGATATGGATAAATGTTTCATTGGATAAGATAGTTACATGACTGTGTGACATATGTCTTTGTGCATAATAACTCGCCATTATTAATATGTTTTGAAAAATATGAAATGTTTCTAATCATGCAACTGAATTTGACTTGTTGGAAGGATTATATGCAATCACCTATAAGAGAAGAATAATGAGGCTTGTTCCAAAGAAAAAGTGATGATGGTTCAACCATAACACTCAAAGAATATTCACTACAACAAAGTACATGAAGAGGAACCTGATATGACCAAGCCACAGAGATCTGTAGATCCACTTCAAGAGGCGAATATGAACAAGAGAAGATCAGCTTGGGCATGAGAGATAATCCAATATTAAGAAAAGTATGGTGCTCTAAATGGGACTTCTAGAGAAATTAAGAGGACCCAGACACACTCTAGTTAGGTGGCACTGTTGTGTGACATCATCGGTGCATATCCTTCCAGATATGAAGAAGCAACCGAGAAGAAATAATTGGAGGCTATGATGGAAGAGTACTAGTTGATCATCAAGAATGATGCACAAGATACGATTCTGAGACCTGAAGGGAAGTTTGTAGTTTCTTCCATGTGGATATACAAGATCAAGCATGCATCAAATGGAAACATCAAGAAATACAAAAAAATGTTTGTAGTTTCTCTCTGATAGAGGGAGTATATTATGGCGAGATGTGATCCATTGACTGAGCACACTTCTTTAGTAAACTAGAAGTGCATATCGAGCATAGAACCACATGTGCATATAAGGATTTGTAAAGGATTAGAAGGAACCCATGGGGCAACACATACAGTTTCTTGAAGATCACCAAGAGTGATGAAGATATCAACCTTTTCTACAAGGTTGAAGATGGAAGCCTACATAGTATGATGAAATTTTAACAAAGTTGATGATGGAGTATCTTGGTATCCAATGACTTTGAGAGATGACATAGATGGATACATACAAGATCAACAGCATAGGAGGCTACCTGTCACTACAATACAAAATGTCCCGATACATAGAGTACAAAATGCACAGGGAGGATGGTGATCCACTTCAGAGGGAGTGACTAAAGAATATCTCAGAGTTCAATAATCTTGACATGATTCTTGGGTGGGACAGAATCCAGAGAATATTTCCTTAGCCAAGAAAAATGTGAAGTCGAGATATTGAAGAGATTCAATATTTTTTATTGCAAGGCTACACCATTAGCATCGAACTTGAAGTTGTTGTGCGATCCTACTTCAAAGATAGTTTATGCCACATTATACAAGAAAATGATCGATTTGTGAATGTACCTGACTAATACAACGCTAGACATATGCTTTGCGGACAACACCTTCTTCCAGTACACGGTGGATCCAAGATGTGTTCACATGGTTGCGGCAAAGCACATGCTGAGGTACCTAGAGGGTATGAATGAGTATGCCTTGATATATGTGAGAGATTAGAGGATCTCCTTGCAGGATATGTTGACTCTGATTGGGCTAGTAGTGATACAAATAGGAAGATCACTTTAGGATGTTTCTTGAGCTTGAGGTATGGCATGATTTCTTGGTGCAACAAGAAGCATACGAGTGTAGCATTGAGTACAACCGAGGAAACGTATATTGCATCTTGTTCTGTAAGTTGTGAAGAAATGTTGTTTCAGAAGATACTTGCAGTACCGTTCAATGTTGAGTTAGAGATGACTTGTGTTTCATGTAGCAAATCAAGATCCAATATTTCTATATCTGGGATATGGTGCAAAGAGAAGGACTGAAGGTCCAGTATGTGGCAACGAACGAGCAGACAACCGATGTTTTGACCAATCCTATAGAGAGAGTGAAGTTTGAGTACTTCATGGACAAGATTGGACTTGTGCAGATCTGTTTCCATCACGAGAAGAAATTTATAGGTGGTTCTAGGCCTGCATGTAGTATGAAACAAGACTGGCCCTGTAGAGAGATACATCCAATATGAAATAGGACTGGGTCTGTGAATTCATATATGGCTCAAGGCCTATATCCAGTATGAAACATGACTGACATTGCATAGATCCGCATTTAGTATGAAACATGACTGGCACTGCGAAGGAATCCAATATGAAAAAGGTATAACACTACAGATATCTACATTCAGTATGAAATATGAACGACTCAGTGAAGGAATCTAGTATGAAACAAGACTGGATCTGTAGAGATCCACATTCAACATGAAACAAGACTAATCGTGGGAAGGAATCCAACATGAAACAAAATTGGCACTGCAAAGATACACATTCAATCTGAAACAAGACTTACCCTGTGAAGGCATCCAGTATGAAATAAGAATGGTTCTGCAAATATCTGCATTCAGTATGAAACATCACTAAACCTGCGAAGGAATCTAGTATGAAACAAGATTGGCACTGTAGAGATTTGCATTCAGTATGAAACAAGAAAAAGCAAAGGCATCTAGTATGAAACAAGACTAGAACTGCAGAGATCCGCAATGCAAATGAAACATGACTGACCCTATCAAGGAATCCAATATGAAACATGACTGGAACTACAAAGATTTGCATTCAGTATGAAACATGACTGACCCTGCGAAGGCATCTAGTATGAAACAAGACTAGAACTGCAGAGATATGTGTCTAGTATGAAACAAGACTGGCACTGCAGATATATGCGTCTAGTATGAAACATGATTGGAACTATAAGGTACATCCAGTATGAAAAAGGACTGGAATTGTACGATGTACATCCAACATAAGAAAATGGATGGCACTGTATGCATATGTTGATGAATATTAAGATTTAAACAAGCATAAATAAATGATACACGATATAACAAAATTCACATAGCAATACATTGAATATAAACACACAATGTTTACATAGAAAACCAAAAACCAGGGAAAACCACCATAATAGATCTATTATTTCCCTTGACCTAAACCAACCAAACCAGGCCAAGTGAGCTAGCCACAACTCACCTCCAAGCCCCTTTACAATGGATCCTTCTCAAGACTTATAAATACTTTCTTACATGCAATACCATGGGACAATACCATGGGCCACCAATAACATGGAAACATACCATGGGATACACAAAACCATGTGCCCAAAAACTATGTGCTAGACCTCAACCACCTTTGACGCATTCCCGACTCAAGGTTAATCCTAAGAATTCCCCATTTTAGCTTGAATTGGCGATATCACATACACCCCCTATCACCTAGGCCTGTCTCTGACTTTACCAGTGAATTACTAAGGGTATTCATGCCTTATCAGGTCTTACAACCATATGCCCATTTACATGCAAACTGCTCTATTAATATTTTGCATGTGTCTTCATGGTGAATACACCATCACCATTAGTTGCTTCATCCTCTCGTTATTTCCATGCTCTTTTTCTTTCTCATTTTTCTGTCATGCTCCTTTTTTACTTACATCCAATGTTGTCATTGATGTCCATATAAAAAAGAATCCATCTAGTAGATTAAATGGGTCAGCCGTTGTAACCACTAGTTCTCTACGAATTCTCTTCACATACATGGTTCATCAATCTTGGTTCCAAAAACTGAGATTAAACCATATGACATTCTTCCCCGAATCATAGACTCAACCTCTATGATCCACATCATCTAGGCTACGAGTACACCTTCCACTCTCATACCTACCCGGTGGATCATTCCACACCTGGTGCAACATTCCTTCTTTGTGCATAAGAGGGATACCTTGTGCTTCTAGCATGTGGGGAAATTACATTCTAACCAAAAACCCAAAATACTGCTAGGGTGTCAGTTACCCCGGAACATGCACCCCAAAATTAATTCAAAAAACCATGTACAACACAATGAACACAACTATATGCCAAACCATAGCTTTGATACTGGTTCTTCAGATTTAAACGAGCATTAATAAAATAATATGTTAGAAAATTATAAGCACAAGCAACCATTAAAATAGACACACAATGTTTACATGGAAACCCCAAAATCAGGAAAAAAAATACCATAATAGATCTATTGTCTCCCTTGACCTAAACCAACCAAACCAGGCCATGTGAGATAGCCACCACTCACTTCCAGGACACTTTACAATGGAGGCTCCTCAAGCCTTATATATACTTCCTTATATGCAATACCATGGGACAATACCATGGGCCACCAAATACCATTAGCCACATATACCATGGAAAAATACCATGGGCTACACAAAACCATGTGCCCAAAAACTATGTGCTAGACCTCAACCACCTTTGACTCATTCCCAAGTCAAGGTTAATCCTAACAATGAAGTCCTAAATGGGATATAGGACTACATCCAACATGAAAAAAGGTTGGCTCTGTAGAACTTCTGAAGGAAGATAGATTCGAGAGATGTCACTAGTCAATGGTCGACAAGATGAGAATTCGTGTAGCAGTAATGACGATGATCCAGTGATGATGATCCAACGATGATGATCCAATGATGTTGATCTAGAAAGATGATGAGATGAATATGATGCTTATGATGTTGTTGTTACAAAAATTCCTATGACATATAGATCCACCAGTTAGTTGTATAGTTGTTGTTGATGATGTAGAATACCTTCCTTTTTAAGAGGAAGTGTTGAAATAAATGTAAATTTGAAATAAATTCTATTGTACTTTTATTGTATTCCTCCATCGAAGATGTAATTCCTTCGTTTGGATATCTCCTTGATGTAATTGGTCTTGTAAAATTCATGAGGTAAAAACTCCATTGTAAGTTAGGGAAATAGTACCCACAAAATTATTATATAAAATGTAATTTGAGTCTTTCTAGGTAGGTCCACACCAATTAGAGGACTTGGATGACCTAGTTAGGTATGTGAGTCACACAAGTGAAGAATATAAAGAGGGAGGCACCCTCCCTCATTTGAACACACACATCACACAAGCAAGTTCTCTCAAGAGAGAGAAATACAAAGTGTGCCAGTGAAGGAATAAGAAGTTGCTGAAGACATCTTATATTTGGGTACACTATCTTGGTTTGGCATTGTACTGAGTGACGAAACTATTCTGAAGAAGTTGCAAGATTTTATCCTTTATGGTTTCCTCGAGGAAAATATTTGTGTTCTTGTGTATTGTTATGCGTGTCTATCTTTCAATTTAAAGATCTAACAAAATTTAATTAAACTACAAACTATAACACTCAATTCTCTTCATTGGGAATGCCCATATATGGTTAGGACCCCAATAAAAAAAATCAAATTAAAAATATATGGATAATAATAAAAATACTTCTTTTGTTTATATAAAATATTGTTTTAAACTATATGTTAAAAATTTGTTTTTTGTCCCCCAAAGAATCCTTGTGGAAATTAATTTCATATATTTATTATTTGAAGGCCATTTTTGCTTATAAAAAACCTATACAACTAACATAGAGTGTAAAAGAAAAAGACATTTGTATGGATACAACTCAAAATTTTCCCATATTTTTGTTAGACATTTGGACAATACTGAGAGGGGCGAGTGAATTAGTATTATTAACTTTTAACAATTAAAACCACTTTTAACTTATTCATTAACACACATGATCAACAACACACAATAAACACAACTTTTATCGTGGAAGCCTATTTGGGAAAACCACCAATACTTCCTATTACTGCAAAATTATATTTACAAATAGTTTCTTCCTACTACTACAGAAAAGGATGGTGCTACAACCTTATTTACTAGCAACTAGTGGAAGGAGGCTACAACCTCCTAGTTTATCAACTACTACTGAATGAATGCTTCTACACCCTATTTACCAGCTACTACTAAAAGGAGGCTACGACCCCCTGGTTTATCATCTATTACTGAGAGGATGATTCTACACCCTATTTACCAGCTATTAGTGGAAGGAGGGTGTGACCCCCTTGCAAGAATATAGCTTGCCCTAGCACCACCGTACCACCCTACTATGATTTTATCAAAATTCCAGATCTCCTTATATATTTAATCCTGCCATTCATTTCTCATTAATTCCTTGGTCTCTGTCTTCTGCTTTCTGCATTGATCTGGATAACATAGATACCTTAATATACTCAAAATATTTTCTTATAAATACGTTTACCATCATTCATCTTTCTCTACCAACATATCTCTTCACTCTGGAGCTTCACTGTTGCGCCCTTTCAATCTGGAGTCATGCATGTTCGTGAAACACATCACTTCATAACATGTGCCTCTTCATCAAACGTGTTTCCTACTTTTCTGTTTAATTATTTTTAATTTTGTTTAAATTTATCAATCACGACCTTCTGCAATTGCCTTTTCGCAATGATCTTTCTGCAATAATCTTTACGTAACAGACCTTTCTGCATTTACCTTTTCGCAATCACCTTTCTGCAATTACGTTCTCCAATTAACATTCTGAAAAATGCAGATTGCGGATTGCAGACAATTACCTTTCCATTATTATATTTCCACAGTTACCTTTCCGCAATTATATTTCCGTAATTTTATTTCCACAATTACCTTTCCTTAATTGTCTTTCTGCAACAATCTTTCCTCAATTGCGATTTGTGGGTTGCAGGTTTGGATTTTGACTTTTCCTGAAATTGCTTCTGCAATTTGTCTTCCACAAGACTTATTCAATTTGTGGATTGCGGATTGCGGCTTACTTTTGCATTATGGATTGTGGGTATGCATTTCGATTTTTCTCGAAACTACTTCCGTAATTCCCTTTCAGCAAAACTTCTTCTGAAATTTGTGGATTGCAGATTGTCGGTCTGCTTTTCACAAATTCTCAAAAGTGACTTCTAAAAATCTCTTTCCATAACACTATGAACTATCGATTGCTTTGCGAAATCCACCTCGTCTGTTGATCTATCTTCTCTATTTAATTATTAACACTCTGTTTCGCATAGTCACTGATTTTCCATGAAATCATTTAATAATTCTGTAACTTACTCCTATAGATTATCATTTAGATCCAGTTCTTATTATGTTGAAGATTCATACAGCTGATGCTTATGATTACAATATCATCAATCATATCTAAACACCTTTATGGTGCTTCTTTGCTGGCATTTTATATACCTTGTGTGGGAAGTCTATACATCTTGTGTGGACATACCCAAGTTACTTGTGCATAAATTCTTAACCATGTATGTGTACATTTTACAGAGGCCATGTTTTAGGACACCATGGAACATTATGAAACCATCATATGTCTTTCCAACTCTCTTTGTTATTCTTTTATCTTACACTAATTTTTCCCTACCATCATGTTTATTGATTATTCCTTTGTCATTACTGAACTTGTTTGACATCAACTACAGCTATATTCAACATTATCCCTCTTTGTAATTGATGGAAACATCTAAAAATTCTCCCCCTTTGACAACAATGACAAAGGATAACATGTTATTCCTTTCCATACTTTCTTATTTTAACTTGACTTGGTACTGACCAATGTGTTATGATCGGGTTAACATTTTCCTTCTTGCAACAAGTTCTTTATACTCAAATTGTGATGGTCATCTTCAGAATCTCAAATTGTGATGGTAATCTTCAGAATCTCAAATTGTGACATCGTTTATACTCAATGGTTTTTTTTTTGAGTTATTTCATTCAACCCTTAGTTTTCTTCCATAGATTTCTCTTTCAAGATGCATCATACAACTTTTTCTTCTTTAAAGATTCTTCAATGCCATGAAAACAATTTATTATCCATATATCCTTGTTCATTCACAATATTCAACTGTTGAAGTTCTGGTTGAAGTTCCACATAATCTGCAAAATTTGAATCTACATCCTTCTCCTCTTGATTCTTAGGACACAATCTTGCTTCTACTTTTACTCGTCCTGGCACTTTCCAATAAAATACATTTTTATCTTTCATCTCAGCCTTAATTTATCTTCTACTGTCAACAATTTTGAAGTTAAATTTGCTTTAGAAAATTAGAAAAAATGATTTCAACTCACAAGAATGACTGTTCATAATTTCTCTATCAGACAGTCCTTAAGATTGCCTAAATGATATCCTTCATATATTTTCTTGTATTAATATTTACATGTGCTCACCAACCATGAAAACATGATTATGAAATCAATGTAATCAAATGAATACTTTCAGGTTGGACAATGTTTTCTTTTTCAATCTGTCACTTCTATACTTCTTGTTTTTGAGGAAGATAGTTTTTTACCAAGTATTTCCTATGACTCTTTCTTTTTCTTGTTTTGATTGCAACCTCAAAACATTCTTTTCTTCTTACCAACTGATATTTTTCAAGTACCAATTGCATTTAACTCCCCCTAGGTATATGATTCCTTCTAATGTTGATTTCAAGGTTCTCTTTGGGTCATGAGAGACCTTAGAAAAGAATTCCACCATCATCACTATTTTCTTCAACATCATCTTCATCTCCATCGATGTATTCTTTTACATATTCATCTTGCTTTCCTTCATAAAGGATGCCATTCTTATTATGCTCAATATTATCTTTGGAAACTTTACCGATTTTTGAAATTTTTGTTTCTTCCGAGTCTTTGTAATTTAACTTTCTTCTCCACATCTTTCCATGAGGTACCTTTCTTCTTGGTCTGCTATCATTTGATGTGTTTGTCTCTTGTTTCCTTCTCATACTTTGATATTTTCCCTTGGTTCTGCAAACAGAAGCCTTGTGACCAAACTTGTGACATCAATGAAAATATCTAAAGAATTCCTTTTTATATTTCGAGAATTTTTTATCTTTCTGCTTGTAATGGCTATTTTCATTTTCATATGCTTTGCAATTCAGGGCTCTATGTCCAAATTTATTACAAGAGTAGCAATGGTTGAAAAATATTTGTTGATATCTACTTTTGATTGGTCTTCTAGGCATCATATCTATTTGTAAGAGAGGAGTAGATTTCTTACTTTCTTCCCTTTTAATTGGGCTCTTGAGTGTAGCAGCATAGCTTCTTTTATTTACATCTTGGTTTGCGAAAGAGGAATATCCTTCCTTCTTTTCTTTGTCAAATCCTAATCTAGATTTATCGCTTGATGGTCTTTGGACACTGAGGATTTCATCTAAATTCCTTGATTTGTTCTCAAACTTTGTTTTGATAGATTCTTCATCAAGTCCTTTTCTAAGTTGAATAATCTCTTTTTCAAGTTTTTCAGAATCTTGTGTTCTCTTATTGAGTTGCACTACTAGGTACTCTTCAATCTTCTTGGCCTCTTGAAGCTGGTTCTTCAAATCAATAATGATTTGGTTTGAATGTTTGTTCTTTTTCCTGCATTTTCCCAATTCTTCAAGGGCACTTATGAGTTCATCCTTTAGGTCCACCTCTCCTTCCACATCTGAATCATCTTCTTAAGTTGTTGTCCCCATCAATAGGATTTCTTCATCTTCACTTATCTCTTCATCTTCATTGTCTTCCTTGGAATAGGTGTTTTTCTTAAATTTCTTCTTGTGCATGGTCTTACTCTTTTGATCTTTCTTATGAAATCAAGGTTCTTCATCAACATTAATATCTTCTTGTTTTGGGTAAGGACACCTTATGGCAAAGTGACCAATCCTTCCACAGTTAAAACATTTCAAGGGTATCTTTTCTCTGTACTTTCTAGTACCTTTATCAAGTTTATTGATGAAAAGAGTTTCTTCATCATATAGGTTCTATGATTGGTTCTTGGATAAGGCTTTAAATGTTGCTTCTTTCTTTGATAATCCATCTTGTCCTCTTATCATCTCATAGGCGGTGAATATCCCATGTAGTTCATCTACAGTCATGAGTTTAATATCACCTTGGTCTTCTAGAGTGGACACCTTTGAGTCATACTTCATTGGAAGGGTTCTTAGTACTTTGTCAACTACTTATCTATCTTTTTTCTCTCCTCCAATGCCTTTAACAGAATTGAAAATTTCATCTACTCTTTGAAGAAATTATGTAATATTTTATTCCTCTTTCATTTTTAGGCTTTCAAACTGTTCTTTGTATGTCTGAAGTTTGGATTATTTGACTTTGGGTGCTCCTTCATAGACATGTTTTAATTTTTCCCAGGCATGTTTGGTTTTCTTGCTTTGCATGACTTTTACAAACACTGAATTTGTTAACCCACTCAAAATTGCATTCAGGGATTTTGCATTGGCCTCATATTGGTCTAGTTTATCTTTTTCTATAGGTAGGTCGTCTAATACTTCATATTCGTTTTCAATAGACCTATAGACTTTGTATCAAATACATTAGATGGAACTTCATTCTTACACTTCAGTATGCATAATTACCTCCTATAAATAATGGAGGTATGTTGGTGGTTAACCCTTCTTGTTGATCCATAATGGTTTTTAATAGGGTCTTCCTTCTAGTGATTTAAACTGTAGTGAAATATCCTTCCCTCATACCAATTGTTGGAAATTTGGACAATACTGAGAGGGGGGGTGAATCAATATTATTAATTTTTAACAATTAAAACCAATTTTATCTTATTTATTAACACACGTGATCAACAATACACAAGAAACCCAACTTTTATCATGGAATCCCAATTGGGAAAACTACCAATACTTCCTATTACTGCAAAATTATATTTACAAATAGTTTCTTCCTGCTACTATAGACAAGGATGGTACTACACCCTTATTTACGAAGAACTACTCGAAGGAGGCTACAACCCATTGGTTTATCAGCTACTACTGAAAGGATGATTCTACACCCTATTTACCAACTACTACTGGAAGGATTCTACGACCCCCTGGTTTATCAACTACTACTGAAAGGATGATTCTACACCCTATTTATGAGCTACTACTTGAAGGAGGCTATGACCCCATTGCAAGAATATATCCTTCCCTAAGACCACCCTACCACCCTAGAATGATTTTATCATACTTCCAGATCTCCTTATATATTTAATATTGTCACTGGTTTCTCATTACTTCCTTGGTCTCTATCTGTTGCTTGCTGCATTGATATGGACAACATAGATGCCTTACTAAATTCAAAATATTTTCTTATAAATACCTTTACCATCATTCATCTTTATTTATAGACGTATCCCTTCACTCTGTAGTTTCACAATTGCGCCCTTTCAATCTAAAGTCCTTCCTGTTCATTAAACACATCGCTTTATAACACGTGCCTCTTCATCAAACACAATTCCTACTTCTATGTTTAATTATTTTTAACTTTGTTTAAATTTATCAGTGATGGCCTTCCGCAATGGCCTTTCCGCAACGACATTTTCACATAATATCTCCGCAATAGACCTTTCCACATTGAACTTTCCACATTTACCTTTCCGTATTTACCTTTCAACAATCACCTTTCCGCAATTACCTTCCCCAGTTAAATTTTCGAAATTGTGGATTGCAGATTGCAGACAATTACCTTTCTGCAATTAGCTTTCCACAATTACCTTTGTGCAACTATCTTTCTGCAATTATATTTCCACAATTGTCTTTCCACAACGATCTTTTTGCAATTGCGGGTTGCGAGTTGTGGTCTCGCATTTCGACGTTTCTCGAAATTTCTTTAGCAATTCATCTTCCGTAATTTGTGTATTGCAGATTGTGGCTTACTTCTGCATTGCGAATTGCGGATTGTGGCTATGCATTTCATTTTTTCTCAAAGCTACTTCCACAACTTGCGGATTGTGGATTGCGAGTCTTCTTTTCACAAATTCTCAGAATTAACTTCCACAAATATTTTTCCGCAACACCGTGAACCATCGATTTCTTTATAGAATCCACCTCGTCCGTTGATCCATCTTCTCTGTTTAATTATTAACACTCTGTTTCACAAAGTCATTGATTTTCCATGGCATCTTTTAAAAATTCCTGTAGCTTATCGTTGTAGATGATTGCATCTTAATTAATCTGTAGCTTACTCCTGTAGCTTATCATTTAAATCTGGTTCTTGTTATGTTGAATATTCTTGCAACTGATGCTTATGATTCCAACATCTTCAAGCATATCTAAACACCTTTATGGTGCTTCTTTCCTGGCATTTTATATACCTTGTGTGGGCAGTCTATACATCTTGTGTGTACATACCCAAGTTCCTTGTGCAAACATTCTTAACCATGTCTGTGGACATCTTACAGAGGCCATGTTTTAGGACACCATGAGACATTAGGACACCATCATATGTCTTTCCAACTCTCTTTGTTATTCTTTTATCTTACACTGAGTTTTCCCTCCAATCATGTTTATTGGTTATTCTTTTGTCATTACTGAACTCCTTTGACATCAATGACAACTATATTCAACAATTTTTAGCTAAATTATCAAGAAGCATAGGAACCGCTTGTTGGCTTGAAGTGTTAGGATTATTATTAATCCTCCCTTTGTCTCCTTTTACCACATAAAGTCTATTTTTTTTAATTTCCCTAGCTTAGGAGGTCTCATCACTTCACCAGTGCATGGGGGACATGACTAGTGGACATCTGCCACTTACAGTACTTGTCTGCATGATTTTTGGAGCTCAAGGGATCAATCCCTATTTGATAAGAACCCACTTGGAGTGCCACCATCAGTGTCCAACATTTCACCCCACCAGGTCATTAATTATCCTCATTTAAACTCTGATCCCCATCAATTAGATCACTTCTAGTGTCTCTGGTGCTAGTTTGCATGATTCATGAGAATATGGGCACCTTTGGTACCTACCCCCTTTAGTTAACTGATTGTAACCGGTTATTAACTGATTTAGTGATCTGCAGTTGCATTAGTTAGCTATTATTGTGATTTACTCACTCCTAGTTAGCTCTAGAGTCAGTATAGGTTGGTAGATTCAATTACCTGAGTAGTTATTCAAATTATTCATTGATGTTGTATTATATATTCACCCATAATGTGAATAATCAATTAATGGAAGCTTTCTCATATTGTTCTTCACTTATTCTCCTCTTTATTTCTCTTGTGCAATTTATGTGAAGACTGTTTTTTTCCCAAGATCTTCCTGCCATAATCTAATATGGTATCAGAGCCTAGTCAAGCTATAACAACAATTTTCTTTCTAGTTTTGTGCAGAAACAATTTCAACAACAAAATTTGAAAATCACTACGAACTTTGAAGAGGTACCATGATTTATATATATATCATCTTAGAGGGCCTACCATATCTTGTTTGAAAGGTCTTTCCATTATCTGAAATGGGTTTTTTGTGGAATTCAATTTGAGTCTCTAGTTTGAGAGATATGTTCAGCTGAATATCGGAGATTTGCAATAGCTCACGTCCGTTCGTACGCTCCATTTTGGATTGATATTTCTCACTCCACAGGATGAGATACATTAAGTTTTTTATATTATTTGAAATATATATTCGATATCTCAATTGGGTCTTTGACGAAATTTGATTTCATTGACTATAAAATAAGTTATGATTGAATTGGAAACATGATATCAATCACGTTTTTGAGTTTTTTTTTAAGCTTACATAAATGATTTGACTTACATGTCAAAAACTTCTTGGATTCAAAGTTGTTTCTGAATTTAAAGAAGAAAATTCCAGAAACCTCTATTGTATAAATTCAATATGGATTTGATATCAGTTCCTCATTTATCATCATTCAATTACGATGTGTGGAAATTGAAGATGATTGCATATCTTAAGAGCCATGAGCTCTTAGATGTGTCTATTGGAGTTGTGGAAATGCCAGAAATCCGATGATGAGAAATCTATTTGGTTCAATAAATGTGACAGATCATATGGAACCATGTGTCTATCCATTCCTCCAAGGATGCACTATCTCATTGATGTTGTTGAATTCCCAAGTGAAATTTGGTCCAGATTGGATGAAGCATTTGGCCAGCAGACCAAAGATATGAGTACAAAGCATTGGCAGAGAACATCTGACATCTCCTTTTAAGTTCTTTCAACCTCCATTATTTCTCAAGAAGAAGAAGTTTTTCAAAAAGAATAAATGATAGATTCTTCAACTAATTCAATTCAAAACCATACTCATTATGTTGTTGCTCTCGAAATTTTTGAGAAGATTGATGTCTCATGTTTTCATGAAACTATTCCAAAAGAGGAGATTCAAAACTCCATTGTTGAAGAACTCTCCTTCCATCCGACTGAGTCTCTCACCTTAATTGGTTAAAATTCAAAGATTCAAGACCTCTCAGTTATGCCTGTAGCTGATCTCATGAGTTTTTGTGAGAAAAATCAAGCACCTCAAGGCTCTTTCAAGGTTGTTGTCGAGGATTCGATGTCAGTATACTCTTATGAATTGTTGATAGTACATTTTGTGATTTCATGGATAATTTTAGAAGCTACATCATATTTTGGAGCCCAAGCATTCGCTCTCCATGGTCCCAAGTCTTCTGCCTCTTCTTGCTCAATCACATACTCATCTCCTGACAATGCTAGAAATGGTGGAGACCTCTTGCATTCGCTTGGATGCATGCTCCTATCATTTGGAGATGAATCTACTTCACATGGTTCGAAGTATCAAGAACATCAAGAATCATTTGAACCTGATTTCAAAATCAAGTTGAATGAGCACTCTTTGTTTCTCTTTTGTCATATAATCTCAGTTGATTCACATGGTCCCATAAGCTCTTATG
Source organism: Pseudotsuga menziesii (assembly GCA_001517045.1). Classification (NCBI taxonomy): domain Eukaryota; kingdom Viridiplantae; phylum Streptophyta; class Pinopsida; order Pinales; family Pinaceae; genus Pseudotsuga; species Pseudotsuga menziesii. Next base: position 1,703,797 of record LPNX011110203.1, on the reverse strand, counting down.
CAACTGTATATGTTCTTAATCAAATTGAGCATAGTCCTCTTCTTCCAAAGAAAAATATTCCTCCATACATCTAATCAAGTTCACACCTACTTGGTTTGGAGTAGTTTATTTTTTGGTGTATCTCATGTCCATTTTTGAGGAAAGGATTTTCCCCATCCGGTTTTGTCTTTTTTTCCCCCATTTTACATGGATAAATATTTTTTACATTTAGATTGTGATGGGTGACCTTTGGTCTTAGTTACCAGGGTTCAGGTAGTCCAAGTTAGGATTAAAGGGGGGGTGTTAGCATTATTATTAATCCTCCCTTTGTCTCATTTTACCACATAACGTCTATTTTTAAAACTTCCCTAGCTTAGGAGGTTTCATCACTTCACCAATGCATGGGGGACATGACTAGTGGACATATGCCACTTACTACACTTGTATGCATGTTTTTTGGAGCTCCAGGGATTAATCCCTATTTTATAGGAACCCACTCAGAATGCCACCAACAGTGTCCAACAATTCACCCCAGTAGGTTATTAATTATCCTCAGTTAAACTCTAATCCCCATAATTTAGATCACTTCCAGTGTCTCTAGCGCCAGTTCGCATGATTCATGGGAATATGAACGCCTTTGCTCACCTACCACCTTCAGTTAACTGATTGTAACTGGTTATTAACTGATTTAGTGATCTGCAGTTGCACTAGTTAGCTATTATATTTATTTACTCACTCCTAGTTAGCTCTGGTGTTAGTCTAGGCTGGTAGTTTAAACTACCTGAGTAGTTATTTGAATTATTCATTGATGTTGTATTATATATTCACCTATAATGTGAATAATCAATTAATTTAAGATTTCTCATATTGTTCTTCAATTATTCTCCTCTTTATTTCTCTTGTGCAATTTATGTGAAGACTATTTTTGGCCCAAGATTTTCTTGCTATAATCTAATATGAAGACTAGTGTGATAAAGAGGCCTAATCAGAGGCCTCTGTGGAGGAATTTTATGGTTTTGAAAGAAACCCATTTCACCTATAGCCCCAATGTCTTGTAGCATCCTATCAATTTAGAATTTGATTTTAATTTTTGTCTATTTCATATCTACAAGACAACCCTTCCCAAGGCCAAAACTTGTTCAATATGGAACCAATTTGCGCCAAACGAAAGGTATTCAAAAATTGGTGGACAACAGATTCATATAGATACCTATGCCATATTTGGGATTGTAAGTCTAGTGGGAAAGCAATTTTAATATTTCATGTCTATGCTTCATTTTTCCATAGTGATCTCGAGTCAAGGATTGGGGAAACATTATAGACATGTAGGGGAGCTTAAAAGTAGGTTTTAAAAGTTCTCAAACAATTGACATTTCCTCTTTCTGTCTACCAATTCTATTGTCTCCTTTCCCTCCAAAACAAACCGAATTCATCCAAAATCAATGGGATCATTTCCAAAAAACTCCAACAACCATGAATATCCTGTTGATACCAATTTTCAACCTTGTTGTCAGTAGCACAATAAGGACCATAAATAAATAAAATGCCACTTGGAGGCACAAATTCCAAGGGATCAATTTTCTGATGTGTCACTTTTGACACTTTTTCCAATGGATTTTGTCAAAGCCACTCTTTTCTAAAATATGCATTCCTTTTTCCAAATAATATATTGTAATTCCTCTTTTTGAAAAACAATCTACTTTCCAAAAAAAGAAAAAAATACTTTTGGTTAGTCCACTTGTCACTTTTCTAAAAGTGACATGTGTCTCTCTCACCTAACCCTAGCCTCCTATTCTCTTATAAAGAAAAGGAATGCATTGATAAATTTTTTAGATATTGTCTAAGATTTGTCTTTTTTATCAGGGTCCTTAATGTGATTGTTACTTGCTTATCCTCATTTATTTAGCTATTGGGTTTTTTCGCTCTTTTTTGCTAAAGGTCGAGGGGTAGTAGTAATGGTTGTTTATGTTGGCTATCTCAATACATGATTGGTTAGATAGTTAGTTGTTGTTGCTTCATTGGGTTTAGCATGTTGGGTTTTTCTTACTAGCTATTGATGGTTGCCATATATGTATATGTCATCCTTGTTCAAGTTTTTCAAAGAAAATATACTTAGATGATTTAGTCGATAACTAGGAGACCTAGTGATCCATTTGGATAGCCCTCAATACCTCCCTTTCATGGTAGTTGGAGCAATGGTTTTGTTTCTCTTCTTCTTTTCTATGTTCATTTTTTTTCATTTCGCTTCACTCAAGAGATAAATTAACCATTAGGTTGGTTTATCCCTCTTGGAGAAATCATTTGTTTGTTGGATTTTCAGTTGTTGTTGTTCATAGTTTCATTTGTTTCATTTGAGTCTTTGTATTATATATTGAAAATATTGCTCCCCCATGCTAGAGTATCACCTAGTTACCCTCTATTAATCTTGTAAGTGGTTGGAAACCAAGCAAAGATCTATTTGAAGAAAATGACCTAGCGGGGAAGCAAATAATATCTTCAAAATAGAATTGCAAAATCCCCTTCCCATCCACATTTTTCTTGGATTTTTCACTTAATTTGTTTTTCTTTATTTTTCATATAATCCACCATAACATTTCCTTTCAATTTCAAGTAAAAATTCTTAGTTTGTTTTCAATATCTTCATCCACTCATGATCTGTAATCGAGGGATGTATAGTCCACTCACTTCACCAACATGAATCTTATGTAGTAATAAAATTATTCTTAGAATTCGTTCTCTTCCTTGTCTGCCATTTGAATACTCATTCAGTAATTACATGAACTCCACAGGAAACAATAGAAATTCTCAAATATGTAGCTAAAAAACAACGATCTTAACTTAAAAACAATGAAACTAAGCCAAAATATCAAAAAAACAATGAAACTAAGCCAAAATATCAACAAACCACCTCTGATCAAAACATGAATGTGCCTCTGTATCTACTTAAAGAAGTATCTATAGCTACACTAAATGACTCCCCTTTAATCATCAATGCAGGGATAGAAATATTCTTTATATCCATGCTCATAATTGGGGCTACTTCTTGATCTCTAATTGCTTGTGAACAGTCAATTAAGTAGATAATCCCCCATTATTACGCGTTCATAATGAAATCGCAATTCCATTACAATATCTAACGCAATTCCATTGCAATATCTAATACACGAAGCAAGTTGAAAATGATTTAATACACCAACTACTAAGATAAATTCACTAAGCCAATGAGTAAGCTGTCCAAGAAGTGAATTCGACCTGGTTGATTAGAAGTGAGGCAGGTAGCAATGAGGTTAATCGAAACTAACACTTTATATATTGTATGGGTAATCATTTACACACTTATCAACGACTACCTCCTGCCTTTGGGCGTGTAGTCTTGGCTGTTGTGGTGGTATACTTTCTGCTCATTATCCGGATGGTCGTGTAGGTCGAAAAGGCTAGAGAACACTGAGTAGGCCTGGAAATTGACGGCCTACAAAGAGTTTTTTTGGTTTTAAAGAAGTATTTGATAAGTGGCTTTAATTTTGGCATGCCATTGTCTATTGGTTTATAAAATAGCATCCCGTCAAATTCATGGTTTAGTTACTTCTATTAATTTATTACCTATTTTCATAGATAATGATTGATAGAACAATTATGGCCACTCCCCGAAACATTTTGGTTTATTTAAGAAAATAAAGGAAACCTTAAACACTATTTTATTTACTAGACATAAAAGGTTTAGTGAATATAAAAAATATTAAAATATTGTTCTTGAAAAAATTGAAGCCTAGTTTTTCCAAGTGAGCTTTCCTTCAAATTTTCATAGTGACTGGATTATGTGCCTCTCTTCATAAACATTGTCTATTACTTTTCTCAAGAAAATGCTTCTATACCTCAGGTGTGCGTGTGCACTGTGTGTTACCTAATATTTTGGCATTACGACATTGCATTTTTTTTAAGACCACAGGCTGCTCTTTTTCCCCAAAACTGGCTAGACCATGGTGGGCATCAATGCTTGTTGCCGATCTCTACAAGGGAGGAGAAGCAGCCTCAAATTCCAATTCCACCACTGCTATCGTCTCTTCCTTAGCCTCAACTCAGCTTAGCCTGTAGTTAAGGCAGGCTTCGACACCCACTTCAGGGAGGACACAATCCAATAAGTTAAAAGAAATACTATATATATATATATATAAGTTTGGGTTAAGATTCTTCATCATTTTTTTTAAAGAGGTTTAATTTTTATTAAAAAACATTTTATATTTTTATTAGTATTCTTGTAGTTTTTAAAATTTTAATCATATCATTACTCTTCAAGAGACTTATTGAGACCTTTTGTCGACCTTTAGTTTTTTTTTGCAAAGGTCATTATTCAATATCAAATGTAAATGATAAAAGCTCAAATAATATTCTAAAAGAATTAAAATAATTAAGAGGCGTCTTCATCAACATTACAAGGTTTCAAACCTAGGCTTCAATTGAAATGTTTGTACATGTCTGTCTAGAAAATCAATGAGTATACAGTTCTCTTATTTTCAACGAGTTCTCTTATTTTCAATCTAGAAACAAGTTATTTCACAGGACTATTTGGAAACCGTCCAAAACGGAGTTAGTATAGAGTTTTCAATCTTGAAACAAGTTTATTTCAAAGAATTTGTTGTAGGTCTATCTACAAATTAGTTGACATTTTATTTTATTTAAAAGTTTTCTTTTTAATGCTCCTTGTTTTTATTTGAATTTTTAGTCAATAAATTTTATATTCTATATTTTCCAAGGTTCAATATGTTTAGAAATTTGAAAGTTTTTTTGATAAATCCCCATTCTATATTTTTCTAAGGTTCAATCTAGATAGAGATTTGGAGGAGATGTTGGAAGTTTTGAGAATAACAATTATTGCTAACATTTAGGTTTTATTTTTTAATGAATTATCTACCTAAATCTTGTCATAAAAGGAAGGCTGGGTCAAGTTGAATGGAAGAAATATGAACTATAAAAAAATTTGACAGATATGCATTTACTTAAGAGATAAACTGACAGGCATTTTAAAACTATAACCATCATCAAATTTTATTTGACATGCTAGTAAATTTTGAAATTCCAAACCTAAAAAACAATGTTTACTATTTATATCGCAATTAATGCTTACACTCGTTCTCTATATATCGGATGTGAATTCGATGATAAATTTTGGTCGGGCTGTTAATCTTGAACAATTATTTTGTTTTCTACATATTAACTCATTTTCAAGATCTGCATAGGTTTTATATCTTACATTACTTGTAGTTCCAAGTTTTTATAATTTTCTTTCTCTTCCAATGAATCATCTATCATGAACTATCTAGTTACAATGTCGGTCACACTTGTGCTTGTGATGTTGGTATCTCTTAAGATGAGTGTTGTTATAATCGGCTATGTATTTGGTATATTTTAAGATGTTATTATATTCCGCTATGTATTTGGGAGTTTATAATATAAGTTCACAAGTATTTTGAAGTTTAATATATATATGTTTTTTTTATAAGGTTTTCTCTATTTACACATAGTCACATTTTTAAAATATATTTTTATGTTTTTTTTAAAGAATGTACACATTGGCAATTATATATTTTGGATTAAACTGAATCCCATTCCAATACACATATATACATAGATTGAATATTTTTATGTGTTTTAAAATAAATGAACCAAATTGAATTCAATGGTGTATAAATATTCTAGGGTTTTAACTTTTTTTTTCTAGTATATTTTATGTCTTGTTTTGTTAGACTCTTAGAAATCTGTAAAAAATATTTAAATCAAATATATTAGTTATGAAAATTTCATACTCTAAGTACCATGAAGGTATTTGAGGACGCTAAATCTATTTATAGATTCAAAAACACAATTTGAACACTTTCAAATTTAGATTTTCTATTTTTTTTAACAAAATCCAATTCCAATTCAAATAAAAGAAGCTCACTTCTAATCACCCTCTACTAATACAAGAATATTTTATATATATATATTTTTAATAATTGAGCCAACTAAATCCAATCCCAATCCAATCCTAATGACTTTGCTCCATATCTCTTTAAAAAGGACACACTTTAAGAGAATATTTTATGTATTTTGGAATCAACAAGTCAAAATCCAATTCAAATAACTTTACCCTCATCTCCCTCAAAATGATTGAAATGCAAACTAGGGTTTTTTTAAAGATACTTTGTAAAATACATATATATATATTCTCATTTTCAATACTTGGATTTGTTAATAAGATATTTTTGATTTTTGTTATGCTTCATAATTAGTCTATATGTTATAATATCAAATTGGCCTAAGTTATTCCATAAATTGAATAGTAAATATTCTATGTATTTTATAATCAATGCACTAACATGAATCTAATTCCAATCCAAATCAAATAAATTTGCTCAAAACCCCCCTCAAAAGTTCTAGCAGCAATGATAATCTCACCCCTCGTAATTATATTCTTCAAAAGGCGTTTACTAGTTAGCCGCTGATATCTTTGACTTGATGTTGCCGCCATACGTATCATTGATTGTAGTTGTTTTTATCCTTGTGATATTCACGTGATGGGAATTCCGAGTACACCCAGCTCAGCTCATCTTACCTTTTATATTACACTAATCTTGCCTTGGAGTGAGCTAGCTGTGGAGCAATCCTCCCTCCATCGGACGGAGGAGGAGCAAAGCCAACGTTAACTTTGCTCCTCCTCCGTCCGATGAGGGAGGATTGCTCCATAGCTAGCTTACTCCATCTTGCCTTCGGGCGTGTTGAACAAAATATAAACTTTCTGTTGTTTTATGTTCCACTGCTGCCCTGTAAGTTCCAACAAAAAGGACTCGTTAATGCATACTAGGATTTATAATGGATGATTTGTTAGTATATATATTCTCATTTTTCAACACTTAGATTGGTTAATAAGACTATTTTAGTTACACTTGTGTTTCGTAAGATTGATTATAAGTACTATTATAAACAAAACTAAGTGAAGATACATCAATTTTGGTTCCTAGTTCATGACATTAAAATTAGAGTATTATTACTATTATATTTAATTTCTCATTGTTATAGTTAATAAACCCATTAGAAATGTGGTGTTGTGATTTTAAATAAAAACTTCCTAAATAGGAAATGACAGTGAAATTAGAAAAAAAACAAAACTAGAAATATAACTATAAGATTCTATATTAAATTAAAAATTTAAACTTTTTAATCATTTGAACACACACAATTTTATTATTTGTTCATCTAGTACATAAGGAAGTGTGAACCCCAACTTAGGCCTAAGTCTCCAAGAAAAAATAGTTTTCTTAGTGTTAGAGTAAAAATGTCATTCACCTTCTTCTTGACACAATAGTAACCAAATTTGGTTCCTAAATTGTATCTTCTCGCCACATTGTTGTGTTTTGAATTTTAGCTTTAGTGCATCTTTTGGTTGGGAACCATACTGACGAAGTTGTAAATCATAATGATCACTCTTGAGAATAGCTTCGGAATTCCATTCAATATCTCTATCTCCATGTGTTTCTATATATATATTATTGAGATTATAATGGGAAGGAAGAGAATATGTGATACATATCATTTAAAATACTACCTATAAAACTTGTGAAAAGAGTGTATATGTGATATCTCAAAATTAGGAATACATATATGATTTCTTCTGATAACCAAGAAATTGAATCTTATTATTATCCTAGTTGCAATGGAATTCTTAATATTCATGACTAGGGTGAATCATCTCATTTTTTTGTCAAGCCATACTTTCACATTATTTTTTGAGGTGCATTCCACTATGACCAGATCATCCTTCATAGCATAATATTGCATTGGTCTACAACATAGGTATGGGGTTTACAATACTACATCATAATAAAATACTACATAAGTAAAATAACACTCCAGAGTGAATCAATGAATTACATCAACATAGAACTAGAAGTAACTCCAAAATGGGTTTGCTTCCAAGAATAGTCATGGAAATTACTTATTGGACCATAAAATAAGTTATGAATCACTTGGTTCCATATCCTTTCTATCCTTTGAAGCCATGAATATTATTGATGCATTAACTTTTAAAAACATCTCAGCCTTAGTGAAATTCCATATAATAACAATTTACTTATACCTTGTCAAGTTAGTTGTTAATAATGCATCTAATATAATAACAATTTACTTGTAACATGTCAATTTAGTTTCTAATACACCGATCTTGCTATAGAGTATTTTGGAGACTATTTGGCATAGAATCGTATATTGTGGGTCTAATGTTTCCATGTATAATTAAGTTCATTGTTAGACTTAGTATCCATGCATGACATGGAAACTTTATTGAGACCCTTAGCTTGCTTAAAAAAAAGACAAAACAAGGAGAGGAGATCCTCTTTGAGGGGGAACCTTATGTTTGGAATCAAAGAACTATTTGATAATACGATGATATCTCTAATGAATGTTTATTCCTAGTTATGTAAATTAGGAATTATAATTGTAATTATTATGGGGCTAACTCTAGGGACCTAACATGTCGTGGCCATTCAAACAAGATTTTCCCTCAATAGTGAGAAATTGTGAATACTTCCTCCTAAATATCTCGTCCTACCAAGTAGACTCCTCTTGTTGATAGATGTTTCTATTTGTAAGGTTGGAATGTTAGGGATACTCAATCCTCTACCTCAAACTATCTTTCATTGCAATGATAAATTTCTTATGTTTCATTTTATGTTTTACTAAGGACAAGTTGTATTTTAGAAGTTGTAGTACCTCATCTTGGTGTTGGATGTGTTCCTCCATTGCTTTAACCTTGCATTATATTTCTTGCTAACATTATTACTGATAGCCATACAATTCCTTGAAAATGGACCTTTTGGTTTAGTATGGAACAATGTAATACACCACAATTCTACTAGGAGTAACAACTTGATCCTAACACTGTGATTATTTATATAATGTGAAGCAATGAAGATAGATTCCTATGCATTTATTCACAACCTTTATTTTCTAATACTATGTGCTAGTTTAGAACCCATGCAATAAACTAATTAAATGAAATATTTTATAATGAAAATTGGATCTCTACTAATGTAGGTCCATCTTAATTCCATGTATATGAAGCATTGAGAGGGATCAAATCTATTGATGTGTAATTTTTTTATCATTTAATATGGATCTAAGTGCATATGAAGAGATGGGTAACCATATTTATATGTAAATATCATATCTATATAATATTTAAACTTATGTATAAATGTGGATCTCTCTTATTATCTCTCTAAATAATAGTTTTTATATTAGGTCACACACACACACGCAAATTTGTTTATTATATATTTTCTTAACATATAGTATTACCACTATTTGTTATAAGTATTGTATCTTTTTTTTTTTTTTTTATAACAAAAACGGTTATATTAAAATGAGAAATCCAGTTTAAAAACGCTGGTCGAGAATACAAAATCTGCTCATACTTTCCATCCTTAGAATTATGGAGGTATTTCCAGACTTAACTTTGAGTTTACCTTGATTTCGTAGCACCCTATTTCTATAAATTTATTAGCTTCTTTGTCCGCCCGCATGTTAAGCTCCCTGAGAACATGATAGAATTCGATTTTTTTGAATCTTTTGATCAAATATATGATTCTATTTAACAGTCTTTCCACCCGCTCATTTTTGCTTCTTCTACCTCCTCTCACTGCTTGGATAATTAGCCTCGAATCTCCGATAACCAGCACTTCATCCGCGCCTACTTTTTGCACCTGCTTTAGGCCTTGCCATAGTCCATATGCTTCTGCCATATTATTGGATTCTTGTCCAATGTTCCATGAATATTCGATTTCAACTTTCCCTGTGGGGTTTATGACAACTCCTCCTCCTCTCGCTTTCCCCGGATTCCCTTTTGAAGCTCCATCAAAGAACAGTTTGAATATCTTTCTTTCTCTTAACCAGTTTTCGAATTGGGATTTGTCTAATCTGATTTCCCAATTCTCCAATTTTTTAATGACTGTGCTATTCTTTTCCTGAATATTGAATCTTTGCATCCATTTTTTTTCTTTCTCAGTCAACTTGACTTTATTATACGGGTTCACAGTGCATCTAACCACCTCACCTAATAGAGCATTGATTTTTTCCGTGA
>LPNX011110203.1:1576389-1690818 GCA_001517045.1 Pseudotsuga menziesii | reverse complement strand
TACTTGTTTGGAGGAAAGCTGTCTCCTCCAACTTGGTTTCCTGAATCAGCAGAATGTCCGGATGATGGAGAGAGATTAGGTCTAGCATAGCCTCTTCCTTTCCTTTGCTACCAAGGCCTCTGCAGTTCCAGGAAATAGTCTTCATTACTTACTTTTGGAAGCCGAAGGCATCCCTTTCGAGGCATGCCCCTGCTGGCGAGTGTTTCTTGAGTTTCTCAGCAACTTTTCCAAGGTTTGCTGGGATCCTACCAGCTTATCCTTGTATGTTTATTGTTCCCGGGCTTCTTTTCTAGATTTCCTTCCTCTTGAATTCGTTATTTGAGGAGTTGTTATTTCAATTTCACCTTCTTCCTCATCGTCCTCTTCCGAGTCCAGATCTTCATCAGATTTACCCTGACTCTCTACTGCTTTTGTTTCCGCTGTATCTTCCTCAGTGTCTCTCCCTTGGTCTGAGTGGACTGTTTCCGGTTCCTTGCTCTTTTCGGGGCTAGATCTATCTTCTGTTTCTGTGGGTTCCTCCCGAGCTTCTACTGATTCTACAGATCGAGGAGGCTCTTGGGGTTTTTCGGATAGGCCGCTCCCCTCACCTTTCTTAGGACCCCCACCCGTTTGGTTTTTAGATCTAGATCTGTTCACCTTGTGCCATCCTTCCCCTTTCTCCTGCTGGCTTTCCGGAGTTTTAGGGCAGTTTCGGATGAAGTGCCCGTACTCGTGGCAGCCTCTGCATTTAAAGGGTAGTTTTTCATAGTCCAATTTCTGAATATGAGACCAGTTCCCCACTGTGAGGTTTATAGCTCCTGGCAGTCCTGCTTCAAGGTCGACCTCCACACATATGCGTGCGCAGGCATATTGGTCTTTTGGGCTGGCCATGTCGATGTACTTTCCCAGTGCGTCCCCAATAGCCTTGAGGGATTTAGGGTTCCAGCAGTGCATAGGTAGGCTGGGAAGTCTGACCCATACTGGGACAGCTTTAGGTGTATCAGCTTCCGGGTCGAAGTCCGTATTGTATCTTTTTTTAAGCATTGCCCATGTGAGAATATCTCTATCATACTAGGATGTAGATGCACCATGCTACTCTTGGTGAAATCACCTATAATAATCTTGGGGTTTCCATGTAGCTTTTAAATTGTTTTCAGAAACACAACTGCAACCTTGTTGCAACACTTTGTGAGAGTATTTAGTAAAACCATTATGACATTTTCCCCACTATTTTTGGTAATTTAGTGATGTATTTCTTTGGAACCTCTTCCCAATGCTCACTAAGAATGCTTAAAGGATTAAAAATTATTAGGATATTGATCATCTTTGTTTTTTACATTGGAAAACTAAGAACTCCACCAGAAAATTATGAACATCCTAAAGCTTATACCTTCCCAAAAAAAATCCTATTTAACTATGTGATATGTTTTTTTTCTTTTTAAATCCATAGTGTCTTCCAATTAATGATAAATGCATTTATGAAAGAAACTTCTATTTTAATTCGGATTTCTTACTTGCATATACACGATTTTTATACCATAATAAGCCATTTTCCAACACAAATTATTAGGTTTATTTACAGTTTTATGATGTAATTCATGAATGAGATGATTTGTAATTAGGTCTTGTTTCCAATATGTCCTTTCTTTCTTCACTTGATATAGTACTTGCATGATGGAAGTAACCAACAATAATAATATGCCCCTTCTTCCTTTCTTGATAGTGCATTGACTACCACATTCTCATTGCATTTATTTTACATATTTCAAATGGCATAACCCATCATTTTGATGACCCACTTATGTTGTTATTAGGAATATAATGTTTTTTCTAGGAAATATTTCATCTTGTCATGATTTTTTTTATTATCTTGAAATGTATATGCATTAGATATAACCATTTTTGTTTCACTACATGAAATATAGTCAATATTTCTTTTTCATTAATAGATTTGGCTAAAAAAAATCTCATAAACTACTCACTCAAAAATATAAAAGGTATTTCTTCTTACAATATCACAACCCCAATGCCATGAATTGATTCATCACATTCTATAATGAATATTTTCATGAAGTATAATGCAGTCAACACTAAATAGTTAGGCATTTCCTCCTTTAATTTTTAAAATGATCATGTGGATTCTTTTGACCATGAGAAGGTAATATTTTTTAGTAATTTTGTTATAGGGGCTACTATTTTCCATAGTTTTATATGAATTTGTGGTGATACCCTATCAATTCCAAAAAACCTCTACGATTTTTAAATTTCTTGGGAATGGTCCATTTCAACATGGCCTTGATTATTTTAGGATCCACCTTGACTCTTATCGAAATATACTATGTCTAAGATGTTCCACCTTTTGTACCCAAAATGCACACTTAAATTATTTTTACATATAACCATTGATATTCTAGTACTTGCAAAATATTTTCACATGTTGTACAGGTTCTTCCCATGATTGTTTGTATATGAGTGTATAATCAAAGAGGACTAATACAAATTTATTGAGGAATGGTTTGAAAACAATATTCATTGTGATTTTAAAAGTGGAGGGAGAGTTTAAACATCCTTTTAGGAATGTCTTATTCTTTCACTCTAATTTGGTGGTAGCCATAAATAAAATCCAATCCGGTAAAATAATATTTACTTCTAATTCATCTAATAACAAGAATATGGGTTTTGTCTTTACTTGTGAATTTGTTGAGTTATTATTACTTGAGAGGCATAGAAAAATATCCTTCCTTATTTTTAACCATGAACACTAGTGAGGACAAAGCACTTTGGCTAGGGTGAATGATGCTATCATAGAGCATCTCTTGAACAACATGCTCTACCATTGCTTTTCTCTCGATAAGGATATATGTAGAATATATTATTGGGAACAATAATCCCCAACTTGAGGTGGATAACATGATCCTACTTTTTTTTATGGGAGGTAAGACCTTAGGTGATTCCTCAAATACCTTTGTATTTCTATCAATAATTACTTGGATGTTCAATGTTTGTGGTGAATTATTTGTTTGGACAACTCGTGAAGATTTATTTTCACTATTCCCAAAGGTGTTAGTCATTGTATTCCTAGGACCACATCAATTCCACATGATGGAATTTATATCATCCCTATGATGTTTAAATATTAGACTTGGAATGACAATGAAATCATTAAAAAGAGGAAGTTGAAATATATACAAAGATTTTGTTGATCCTAATTTGGAAGATAAAAACTATTTTAACAACATTATAGACTTAAATAAAATTATAGACTTAAAAACATTATAGACTTAAAAACATTATAGACTTAACAACATTATAAACTATTTTAGCAATCTAGCATTATTGCTAAAATTAGGACCAACACTCATCACCACCATTTTTGCATTAAATTTCAACAATAAAGGAAGAGAAGTGAATTATGACCGGTATATTCTTCAAGCCACGTAGCTGATCAAAGTCCTAGTTACTTCAATAAAAAAACATACCACCAAAATATTATTGATTAAGATCCCATGTATTCTTACTCCGTGCAAGGACACCTAGATATCTAATCAACACCATAGGGGGATAACAAAACTAGTAAAGATGTGGTACAAATGCGTTCTAGATTGATTACAAATAAGTCGAGGACACATTAACATAGTATTTGACAAATACCACATAGCTAAAAATTAGGGACACACCTTCCCCATCACTACTAATTTCTCTATTGTCATCTCACAGTATCCCACTTTTAATAATTTAGCACTTGGTACAAGGATAGGTTATCCAAATTTCCCCCAATTGGAACACAAAAATGTAATGGACCCATAGGAAACAAATAGGTGAATTAATTATGAACATAAACAATTGTAGAAGATAAAACCAACCACTAAGAGACAAAGTACATGACAAGAGTCACAAGAAAAACTATTTATACAGAAGCCACAAGAAACTATAAAAGGGGATGATCAAGATACTTGGAAATGCCCCGTTAGTGGGATGATCCATACCATTGCAGATAAAGAGGCAAAGAAGAAAGATGATGAAGATAAAAAAAAAAAACACAAAACCCTAGAATTTAAGTCAGCCAATAGATGAACTAATGCAAGATATGCTAGTTAACTCAATTGATAAACATAAAGACAATCAACCTCAAGAACAAAAAATTAATTAGATCAAGTCACATCTTGACATATAATTTCCAAGTTGGATCAAGACTAACAATATCAATTAGTGATTATGGGAGAGTGCTAGAGGAAAAATGACATAGTGTAGTACCTTACTATCAATGTACATGAGAAAATACACACTTTACACAATGCACCAATAGAGATTGGTATTACTGAAGAAACCATCAAACAACATACCAGACTAAAAATGTTGTAATTCTTAGAAATAATGCGTCCACCGATGATACCACTTTCCCACAATTCTCATCAATATGATATCAACTAGGTCCCAACAAAATATTTGATCCACATAGACTAATCCTAAGTTTAGGTAATGAAATTGGAAACATACTAACCCTTATTTTAGGGAATGAAATTATGTACAAACTAACCCTCATTTTAGGGAATGAAATTAGCATAGACTAACCTTCATTTTAGGGAATGAAGTTTGGCATAGACTAACCCTCATAGAAAAATACCTCATGCAAATGTGCATCTAGAACAAAAAAGTTCAAATTCATCTTGATGACACTATTCAAGAATCAAAAGATTGTGCAAAGAGAAAGAAGTATGAAATGACTAGGTCGAATATTTCGGTGACTAATTCATGCACATGTGGCATTAATTCAGGAAGAATACCCTTACACTAATTACTTACTAGTCAATTCCCCTCCCCCATACATTGTAGACCAGTTGTAGCAAGTGGTCTATAGAATAAAGAAAGGAAAGGAAACAATGAAGGATACATAAGATATATAGTGTTCTATAAAGAAACAAAAGATTACCCACCTACTGCAAAATATGGATCCTACAACAACAACCACCAAAAGAATCTAAGAGAAACTACAATAGGTGACAAATCAACCTTAAGATATTGTTACCGTAGCTTAAAAGTAGATGCATATTTTCAACTAGCGTTAGTACCCATTTGAAGCCATTAAGGAAAGAATAAAAAAGATGCAATAGGAGGTTGAGAAGGAAACCAATACCTTTATTGGATATGAGAATTTTAGAATCATACAAAATGTCCATGAGGAATTTTACCAAGTATAATAGGCAAGTATATTGGTTTAGCCATACTTGCAGTAGCTAAGATTGAATTCCATATCTCATCTCACCTCCTTACAATAGATGCAACTGTAGAAATTCAAGCCTGCAGTAGATTAATTTCACCCACAACAATTAACAATTGATCATGCAAAATTATCAACAATGGAGATTGAATATGGAGCTGTAACACAAAATTATATTAACTGAGTGTACAATAGCCAACCCTGTAATAACATAGGCTGCTGAATATATAGAATACATGAGCAAATCGAATGCATAAGGAAGCATCCAAATCTAGCATAAAGCAGGCTTACCCAAAATAGGCAAATCCCCCATAGGTGTAAAAAGCTGATCCCAAATCTATCAAGGACCCCACGAATTAGCAAGGGCTCATGGGCAAGCTAAAGAGTGGTCAAATGGCAGCTCATACATGCTTTTGCATGGAGGAAAGAGTGGAGGAGGAAGAGGCAACAAAGCGGATTCACCTCACCTAGTCTTGCTTTCCTATGTGCCTTAAAACACTGAAAAAGCAGGCAATAAAGCAGAAAAAGCAGAAGGGCGCCTAGGAGGCCAGGAATAAAGTAGATTTGATTCCCAAGGCTTTCCCAAGTGCTCCATGAGTCAATAATGGCAATTTTGACCTCTATGGATAGGCAATTATCAATTTGCACATGGTGGGACTCATGGACTAGGCAAATAAGACAAAATAAATGAAATAATGTCTAAGTGGGTAAATACTATGGGTTGATTATTCTAACAGCAACAACATACAAGATTAGAGTGGGAATGGTTTGAGATAACCAACCACATTCTAAATCCTAACCAAGCTAATGTCTATCTCACAATGTTAAACATCCTAGTCAACAATTCGTCTATGAATTTTGAATAATTTCCTAAATTTTGAACCAAATTTTTGGAGGTGGTCATAGACTTAGGCCCTTCTTTTGAAAGAATGAAACCTATGGATAGAAATAAGTGAAATATGTTGATTCAATAAATTTCAATGGAATTTGACTCGAGGATGGATCAACATGTGTGGTTAAGGCTTGTTGAGCCCCTAATCCTGAGTTTTGGAAGCTTTGGGATTGGTTGCAATAGAAGGAAGGACAGAGTGGCACAATAGTAGAAAATCGATAAAAGAGATTAACATAATATAAGATACCAAGTTCATACAAGGAAGAGATGGTGTAAAGAGAGTGCCACTTGGTCAAGAAAAAATAATAATAGTTTGAGTCAATCTTCAAGCTAAGATGAGAAAAAATACAATGGTTATGGCCAAGTTTTGCAAGCTCGTTCTCATCACTAGGTAATTTGCTATATAATGTAGAGGCTTAGGCTTGGAACATATGGTGATGATGATAGTGGAAAAATGTTTGATTCATGTAGCTAATTTTAATTGTCTACAATGTACTAGACTATCATGCTCATCAATGAAATAAGTCCCCCTTTAAAAAAACTTCTTATCCTTTATATATTTGATGATAATGTTTCATTCTATCTGTATATTGGAGTGTTCAATAACATGCTTGATTTTGAATTATTATGGTGTTTTCAAGTAGGATAGTTAGGGGTAGTGTTTTATTTTCTATGTCTATTGGTTTTGTTATGGTGCTTGTGGGATGAATACATTAATATGGTTAACACTTTTCAATTAAATGTTGCGATGAAAAAATGGTAATTTGAATATTCTTTAAATTGAAGCCGTCGATAGTCACATAATCCTTGTGTATTTTTATGTGAAGTAAAAAAGTAATTGTAGGGAATTATGTTGTATTTATAATGCTATTTTTTTCAAAAGATATTAGTTTCATTTAATTGAATGCTTTTCCTTGTAAATTTATGGAAAATTTAACAAGTGAATTTTGCTATATATATATATATATATAATTTTATTTGATATTTATTTTCTTTTAAAACTTACACTAAGTTTTCCCCATAGTATTAAAGGGTCCTAAAAAAAATCAATACCATAAAAATACAAAACAACAAAAAACACAACCTCTAGATAGGAATAAGTGAAATATCTTGATTAATGAAACTTCAATGGAATTTAACATGAGGATGAGTCAACTTGTGTGGTTAAGGCTTGTTCGACCCCTCGTTCTGAGTTTTGGAAGCTTTGGGATTGGTTGCAATAGCATGAAGGAATAAGTGGCACAATAGTAGAAAGTAGAGAAAAGAGACTAACATAATGTATAGCACAATCATATAATAGGTCTTCCATGTAATAAGGATCCTATTCTAATGTACCTAAAACGGAACTCAAACATATGCTTAGCAGAAAGCATGAAATAGAAGAAGTACGCTCAAAGACCAACTATCTACTTACACATAGTAGCATCATCTGGATCCAATCTAGAATAAAGTTTCTATATACTAGAAACCATGGATTTTCAATCCATCACATACAACATTATATATCAAATGTGTAATAACATGTAGAAAGAAAGACTTATTTTCTTTCACTCTTCAACATTTGTTGACTTCTTCAATATTCTACTATTTGGAGAAATTCTATGCGATCTTGTCATTCTCTTTGATGTTTGTCAAGGCCTGATCACTTTCTTAGTGTTTCTTCTCTTTATAATGCAGCAACCAAACTCCCTTTTTGATAGGTTTAACTATTCTCAGACATTCCAGACTATAGCTCTTCTTGAGTATCAATAGTCTCAGAGACTTTGACCATGTCTCTCCTCATGTGAATTCTCTCCACAATGTATCGCAACCCTTAGCTTTCTCAATCATGTACCATGAATTGACCGATGGGGAATTTATCTGCTACTACTTGTGAAGACACATCAATACTCCCTCTTCAAGTAGGGGATTTATTATGTACGATACCAAGATTGTCCTAGATAGTGGCTTAGTAAGAATGTTGGAAATGTTTCTTATATGTGGATATGTACCATGTCTCAAATACAACTAACTACGAACCTTATAAAGCTTTACTGCTTTACAACATGCTTTATCTAGAGCAACATATGTGATCTTTCCTCGATCACTATACTAGTGAGATTCCATATATATTTGAAACTCTGTTTCACTAACCAAGACATATATGAGTCCAAATACACATGTACCAAGTAGGTACCACAACACATGCTTTGCACATGTCTATGTACAAACTGCAAAGCATATAGCAGATCCTGGGACCTATGCCAAACCAAATACATATGAACTAACTTGAGATCCTCCAAATATGAAATAAGAATTATAAAATTTCTTATTTATCTTCATATGTGTGTCCATGGATTTGTAGTCCATCATCCTGAAACTTTTTATGCTCTTTTACAACACATTTTCCTTAACTCAGGAAAATATTTGTTTGGTTATTTCCACACCACTAATGATAAGAATCATAACAAGATTCTTAAATATTGTTCTAAGCTCTTTTTGAATTATGAGCGGCATGTAGGTCTCCATTTTTATAGTAGGTACATAGACTAGTTACACTAGTTCTTTAGGAGCTGTCGAGACTAGCAACTCCCTCTCATCATGTGAATGTGTGAATCATAATATGGGTCCTCCATCACGGAGACTTCATGCTCATCTATGTCTAAATCTATTATTAACACATCAATGTAAATAAGATAATTTAATTATATTCAAGAGTCTTACCATCTCTCATTATAGGATTAGGGCTTCCATTCTGACTTCTTCCTAATACATAGGAACCTCCCGATTTGCTACCAGAAGCTTCTTGCTTCACAACACCTCGCTCCCTTTCAGGATCAACCATCAGAATTAATCCTCATTCAATACATGTCATTTTTACTTGTAGTTCATAACATATAGTTTTTCCCTATAAGCCAAATTCAATCAAGTTTTTAGCAACCTTGCATAATCTAGTCATTTCAATAAAATGACAAACAACACACACTAATATGAATTTTTTTTTAACCAATGTTTTATTATAAACATAACTCATGAATTTTAATCACATGAATACCTCAATGTATTTGCAGTGGTTCATATAGTTATGTACACATTAAATCAATGTTTCGACATAACCTCATTCATGTTTCATTGAATGTTTTGCAGTTCTATATCAGTCTTATATTTAGATCTCATGAATATTTATGCAAACCCTTATTCTTCTTAACATATTTTTCCTATATACCAATAAAATAGAAAGATTATAACATATGCTTTTAATCATGTTTATACCATAACATCATTCCTAATCCCAGGAATACGAATTGTAATGAAACACAATCTGATTTTATAAAAAACATATGATAATCAAAGAATTATGCATCCCAACATTCATATCTCATGAATCAATCATGCGGCCCAGCATACATATCTCATGAATCAATCATGCAACCCAACATTCATATCTCATGAATAATAATTCATTTCTTTATGAAACAATCATGGAACTCTATATTCGTATCTTTATGAAACAATCATGCATGCTCTATATTGATATCTTATGAACAATCATGCAGATCTATATTCATATTTTATAAAACAATCATGCAACTCTATGTTCATATCTTATGAAACAATCATGTACACTTTATATTCATATCTTATGAAACAATCATGCAGATCTATGTTCATATCTTATGAAACAATCATGCATGCTTGATGTTCATATCTTATCATGCATGATTTATAGTCATATCTTATGAATTTTGTTTATTTTCAAATAATTGAAAGACAATCAACATATTCTCACAATTCCTAATCTCAAAAATATGAATCTCCATATGAATGTAATGAAAACATTAAAAAACATATAGATCTAAATAGCATATAATAAAAAATTAAGGTACTTATATTTTATTGTTTTGCATTTTCCCTCTTGATCTCAACTTCCTTGCGGATATTACTGGATTCCCTTGGCCTTGATCTCTTTGCGAATTTGAGTGCATGCAGAAGGTAGTGAATCTCAACATGGAGAAACTAGATCCCATGCAACCCGGAGAGAATTTTATTCTTCAAAGACAACTTCATCCAATGATCATCCTCTTCTTCGGATGAGATATTAACTCTATGAGGCTCTCATTATACATAAGATCCATAAAATAATTATAATGTCTAAACTACAGATCCAAGGTTTTTTCCATCAATTCGTCCACTTTGGGAAAATGACCATAACATGAATCCTGGTAATTTCATATTCAAATACCTGATCGCCTCTCTCAAATAGTTGTGAATTTTTTAAATATTCTCGCTTGTAAACTAAATAAGCCCATTTGGGAAGTGGACTTTCAACCATTTTGTATGATTCCTTACAGATTGATTAGAACATCTCTATGAAATTTGTCTCCTGAAAAGTGACGAAAATGGTGCATATTATTGACTTGCTCTTGAATTTTCCATGCATTGGATAAAGGCTCCTCACTCATTGAGGTCATGTAGGCATATAGATCATGCTCCTTAAGAATGCATAACACCCTCTCCTTCCATGTGTTGAAGTTGGAAGCACCTTCAAGACGGTCTTCCAGTTGGACGGAGATCGATGCCATGGATCCAAGCTCTTTGTTGAATACTTTAAGATCTGTGTAAGCTTTAGTTTCTTGCACAAACTAATCTCTTGCATTCCCTTTCTCTAATACCATGTTAGTGTTTGAGAAAAAAGGAATATTCTTGAACTTTAAAAACTTTAATCCACAATTACACTACAGATATATATCATCCGTAGTCCAAAGACATAAATAAATCAAACCGTAGAACACATGATATACCATAGGAAACCCCTCCGCTGATTCAGAGGATAAAAAACCCAGCAAACAATCTTAGAGTATGATTAATAATCGACAAAGAATTATTACAACACAATAGAAAATTGTTTTTTCGAGAGCACAAGATAGGAGAGATCAAATGGAACATTGTGATGATCTTTCCAAGTGCATATCACTTTAATAACAAGTCAAATTAGGTCATACAAGGAATTTAGTGAAAGGAAAGTAAAGGAAATTAGGTCATACAAGTAATTTAGTGAAAGGAAACTTTCATATGGCTAGGGTTTAAGAGGCCATCAACATATTGGGGTTGAAAGAGAGATGCACATGGTTCTGCAAGTATATATAAGCAATATTCATAGATTAGAATGGTTCATACCTTATCCAAATGAAGGTTGATCCAAGCAAGTTTTCATACCTCTTCTTTCTCCTCTCACTCCTCTTGCTCCAACAAACCTGCAAAATGAATTATACCTTCCTCAAACCAATATGACCATATATAAAGTAATGATAATAAAATAAACATGAAATAATAATCTGATTAACATCATCATATGATCATAAAAAGAGATTCAATCACACATTGAACAATGATTTGGAAAGAAGAAGGACATCACATCTTTATTAATCATGAAATGAAGTACAGATATACCTTCTCTTCAATTTTGGCACTTCATGAAACCTTGATCTGGTTCTATTGGTTCTCTTCTCCAAGGAACTCAGCCTCTAAGCTCTACAACACAAGGAGAAAGCTTCTAGGGAAAAGGTGTGGGAAAAGAGAGTCCCAATTCCTCTAGCATAACAATGAAAAGATTCAAGTCCTTTCTCATGGACCTCCCTACCTCTATTTATATTCTTCATGAAGAGATAGGGTCAAAGACAAAGTAGTTACAACTGAAGGAGTCAATTGCATAACTACCCAAACTACCTGAATTTTGAAAAACGTATTTTTTTGACATCTACAGGAGGAAAACGTGGGTTACAGAGACAAAAGTCGCACATGCAGGAGGTATACGTAGGTTTCAATGTAAATAGTCGCATATTTAGGTCATACATGAGTATTATATATAACAAGTCGCGTACAATACGTGGGTTTCCTTAAGGAAACTCACATATACATAAAAAATATTATTTTTAGGGTACTTCTACACATTTTCAGACTTTGATGTCTTCTGGAAAGTTTTAGCTGACTCATATACCTTTGTAACAGTGTAGAGATGAGTTCAAATAGAGTTACAAAACTAAATATATGGATCCTCCAAGTTAGGTGTTTTTTCAGTGACTTTCATGAAGTGTCGACATGTGACGAAATCATGGGAAAGTGGTCATAGGAAGAGATGTGTCATTTTGAGCTATAAAACATGGCTCCAACATATTTTCTAAATACTTCAAGATCTATGTAAGCTTTAGTTTCTTGCAAAAACTAATCTCTTGCATGCCCTTTCTCTAATACCATGTTAGTGTTTGAGAAAAAAGGAAGATTCTTGAACTTTAAAAAATTTAATCCACAATTACACTACAGATATATATCATCCATAGTAAAAAGAGATAATAAATCAAACCATAGAACACAAGTTATACCCTAGGAAACCCCTCCACTGATTCAGAGGATAAAAAACACAGCAAACAATCTTAGAGTATGATTAATAATCAACAAAGAATGATTACAACACAATAGCAAATTGTTTTTTCGAGAGAACAAGAGAGGAGAGATCAAATGGAACATTGTGTTGATATTTACAAGTGCATATCACTTTAATAACAAGTCAAATTAGGTCATATAAGGAATTTAGCAAATATTTGCATGCTTCAGTAACTTGTTAACACTGAGAACATTGTCTCATATTCAACCATGCACCCCCACAAACTTGCTGCTAAGTGGGAACCTCATAATCATCTCCTAGATTGAAAATATGCACCCTCCATTAATTCATAGAGTTTAACTACCTCTAACTGAGTTGTTAACTGATTGAACTGAACTGAACATAATTGAATGTAACTGAATTGAACTGAATGTTAGTGAACATAATTGATTGTAACTAGTGCTTCTCCATTGGTGTCATCTTCAACAACCACTTTCATAGATGAAGGAGTTGATTACTTAATTAAATGAACTTGGTTTATCACAACTAAGACTCAAATGATGTCTTATTAATTCGAGTTCACTTGGATGCATACACGGGAAATTCAAATTCTCTCTCTATCTCTGTGCTCATATTAATTTTATCTACATGGTCCATATGTGTTTTCGTTAATTATTTATCATAACATACTCATAAGAATTTTTTCAAACCTATGATCGTATGTATTACCTCAGGTCATATATTCACATGCTAATTCAAATAACTCTAGGGGTAGCTAATCCCTCAAGGAAACTTGTAGCACATGTTGACCGTGAATATCCATGCATCACATAGTATATCATCAATATTTAATACAATATAAGTCATGTGAACTTAAAACACCATAATCTCCAGACTTGATACAACACAAGTCTCATACCTTAACATAAGGTCATAATCTTAACCATAAGATCATAGTACAAGCATCTCTACCGAATAGGACTTTATCAAGGTCTTAGCTTGATACAAAACAATCTATTTAACTTAACACAATAATTTAGTGAACTTAATACAACATAAGTTCCATACTTGATACAACAAGTCTTATGGAGAGGATCTGAACTTAATACAACAAATGTTTTGTACTTAACACAACAAGTCTCATGGAGGATGACTCCCAATGTTTTACATCTAACAAATCTTTCTCTTGATCATGGAGCAACTTGGATTTTCTTCCCATGCCTACAATAGGAGCATTCCCTCTAGTATCCATATCCAAACCCATTGAAAAATTAGAAGAACCCCCATCCTCTAGATTCCGAGGAAAAAAGTCATATTGAACTCCCCCTCTCCTTCTTGGAGTTGAAGATGAGGACACATCCAAACTGGGAGAATTGTATTGAGAGGCACATTAACATTTGACAAAGGATCTCCTTCAAAATTTGAATTTCTCGATACATAGAGAATATTGTATTGATTCAAAGACCCCACAATATCCTAGATAATTGGACTAAGATATTAGGTCATGATGCAAGATTACTCCATTTTTTTCCTTTCAAAACGTCAACCCTTGGAACATAATTATAAAAGTGAGGAGATAATTTGTGGAAAGTTTATTATACTTACCAAGAAATGTTTCACCTTTTGTACAGGTAAGTGAAGTTGAATAATATATTTCTCCCTTAGTGAGAAGGAAAGATTGAAGACCCTACCCTTCTCAATCAGAGAAATTAAAATGTACAAATAAGGAACCTTCAAATTCTTGTGCTTGGGATCCTATGACCTCAACTCCCTATGCATACCTTCTTCTGAGAGAGAAATATTTGATTTATCACCATCCAGTTGCTTCCTTCCAGATTCCTTCTGAATCCAAGCCTTTTTAAAGATAGGAACTATGCAATATTTCACCACATGACCATATTTGTGACACAATGCATTTTAAGGGGATATTTATGTAGTCAAGAAGCTAAGAATTCTTCATATCACCTAATTCCAATTTAATAGATCCAAAAAAACACCTCGTAAATCTAGTTCTAATAAAACCTTAGCAATGAGTTTATGTGCATGGTCTAGAAATCGGTCATCCACAATTAGGGTTTTTCCTATATTTTTCTTGATAGATGAGATACCTTCCACTATCCACCATTGAATAGGTCACCCTAAAAACTCAATATAGTGGGTGAATTTATTTAGAACAACCCCCTCAGGGTCAAACAAATGATACCAAGGCTTCATATTCAGTAAATCCCCACTCCAAAACCATATTCCTTTTAACACCAATTATACATACTTCCTGTTTCTAAGAACTTAACCCAACCATCCCCATGTGAAGACATGGAAATTAGGATAATAACCAAGGATCGGTTTCCACTTCATATCTATTCATGAGCCCAAAGAGGTCATCAAAATTTTCCTTCCAATGAGTTTCCCAACAAGGGTTCTACCACCCATATTTAGAATGTATGATAAATATAAATATTTTCCAATGACTAGAGAAACCTTATCACCTTTTTAATTTATAGTTTTTTTCCTCTTCCTTACCTTCTTTGCTCCCCCACTAACATAGGCATTGGATTTTGGATTCATCCCATTAATGGATCCACAATATATTTGTTAAATCAAGTGATTCATATTTGAACAAAGATAAGGATATTATAAGTCATAACATTCCACTTTAATGTCCCCTTCATGAGATGGACTATCATTATCACCTCCGAGATTCAAAATAGAAATTTTCTAAAGAACAATACCCTTACCTTTTTATAGAGAGAAAATATATTTTCTAAAAGGGTGAGACTCTGACCTATAACATCCGCTTGGAGAAATAAGACAAGGGTAAAAACACCACACAAATTGTTTAATCCCACAATATTTTCCTTGACAAAGGTCACCATTAAAATCTAACTCATCCCTCCTACTTGCTTATTAACACACTTTCCACTTCAGGTCATCACACATAAAAATATGAACCCAAAATCCGACGACATATATGTTTGATTTTCTACATTACGTTGTCGAAAATATGACAAGCCTCATCTTTTATAAACGTGAGTTGATTTTCATCAAACATCCGACAAAAAACTGGTCTCATCGGATATCCATCATGTCATTGTCGGATATCTGACCACAAATATCTTATTATGCACATAGGATATGTGACACATGTGTGTCAAATAGGTGACCACACATCTATCGGATATTCGACCCCAATTAATTTACATAAGGAATGATATCCGATGAAAACCCTATCGAATAACCGACCTTAATACTTTAGATACTGTCCGATATCCGAATAAATTTGTCATTAGTGGTATGGCATAATCGTTAGAAATTCTACAAACAAAAAATATGAAAACTGACGACATTTTCCATCGATGATATGGCATATTCGTCAGATATCGTGGAAATGGTCATCAGATTTCTAGCCACGATCGAGAATTTAAAAAAATACCAGTTCTATGGTGTGTGGCAGGTCATATCACTCATGAAACCTAAGTGTCTGTTGTTTCTTACCTTAATTTGTAATACTATGTCTCTATTGATGTTGTGAGCATTTCTCATTCCATTATGATTCCTTAGAGTAATATATGAAACTCTATTAGATCTACCTTGTAGTATTGTAAGATGGGATTTGGAATTGGTGACATGTTGATATGGTGGTGCATTGGGCTTACCTATGTATTCACAAGTTCTACACCAAATATGTATGTAGCTAGGATTATATTTATGGTATTCCTTGCGGGGTGAATTCTCATGAAGTGATGTTGCTAAAGTTAATTTTGAACTACATTCTTGATCCAATGTCACCATGTTTTCTATAGTCCAGATTCAAATTGCGACCACGTGGTGTTGAATATAAGCATAATGACTTTATGTGTTTAGCATGAGGTTTCAAAATTCTCTTTTAGCCGATGAATATGAGCTGATATTAATAAGAAGAGATTATGGATATGAGTTGAGATTAATGAGAAGAGTTCATTGATTGAGGTGGTGCATACTTGATTTTCACCTTGCACTAGACACTAAACTCCACTCCTTTATGCCTTGGTGAGATCTACACCTATGTGCCTTGCAGTTAAATTTGATATTTTCCAGTTATTCCTCAATGGGTTTATCTTCTACAACCAAGTGATCTGCATGTCATGTGTTCCTTTATACCTCTACATATTTTATGTTTTATACACCTCCAACCTATACTTAAGTTGTTAGACTCCTCGAGCATGACTAAGGGTTAGTCAAATATTGAAGTGGGGGGAGACTTTGAAATTTATGAATAGGTGTATGGAATTTAGGACGATTAACTTTTGTTGGGATTAATGATGTAATAGATGGGTTTTGGAGTTTTTTTTATATGCCTAAGACAATTTTTATTTTGATATGAGGAAAACATGGCTAAATAATTATAAACATAAGAATTAGTTAGCATAAAACATATATAGGATATGCATTTGGAGTGGGATGATCATATAGTAGTGTGTCTACGATACATGTTATGTATAGATCTCAGATAAATAATAGAGCCTATCTTCTTATATATTTTAGTAGTGTTAATTTTAACATGGTGGTAAATGAGATGGCGACTAAATGTTTACAATAGGACCACATATCCTTTTGGATACTTTTCAAGATGGAGAATAGTGGTATGTTTAGTTTCAATGGGTTGGATGCATAAGGGATATGCACTAGTATGAATTGTCCTTATATCCTTAGCATTTTCAATGAAATATTCCAAATACAATGATTACAGAAAAATATGGAAAACTAGTACACTATGTCATACATGTAGAGCAATGGATGTCGGTTTCAAAAGTTGTACAACATAATGTTGATCATTAAGTTTTGTAGGTTGTATAGTGACTCAGTCAAACAAGTCTCTATGACCATTTGTGCCAAGCTTGATACCCACCAAGGATGAAGCTATATATGGGACCTGCCACACACCATATCAATATATATTATATATGTTCACATGAATATACTCATGTCCATATGAAAATGTGTTACTTTAAATAACATGCCATTCTATCAAGTTTTATTGATGCTTCTTATGCTTACAACTTAGGCATTAGAAGTTTTGTATATCCTACACCAAATACAAGTAATCACGGGAAATCAAGATAATAGCAAGAATTGGAAAAGCTCAAAAACTAGCATCCTGTTTACAAGAAGTGGTGGCATCTTGAACTTACCCTTACTTGCGCTTTTGTTAAACATAGATATTTATAGTTAGAATCATCTCCACATTCTCTATTTGGATGGAAAGACGCTTTTGTTAAACATAGATATTTATAGTTAGAATCATCTCCACATTCTCTATTTGGATGGAAAGACCATATGCAGGGTCCCTCACAACTACATCATATTACAAATATTATTAGTACCAAAATGATGATAAGAGATAGAACATATATTACAAAATTGTAAAGGCTACATTAGTTTGCTAAAAAACTCATGAATTAAAAAACATCACCAATTCATTTATTGCCTTAGCTTGTAGAAAAAATTAGATGAAATCAAACAAATGTAATAATTTTTTATTATTATCCTAGTTCCATTATAAATAAGAAATGCAAATATTACATTCTAGAATTGTACCTATTGCAATAATTATAGTAAGGTCTTCACTCAATGAATTATCCACAAATGTACCGTTATGAGAACTAAAACCCTCCCAAATCGTAGAATGGCACAATTTTATATTTGGCATAAACTGGGCCAGGGACCATGCCTCATGTGAACTTCCTAATCTCATGAATACAAGCGATTTAGACTATGAGCACCACAAAATATCTTGTTAATGGTTTGCATCTTCTCTCTAGAACACTTATGGATTCTCCCTATAGTACTGCACCCATAAATAATCTCTAATACACTTCTTAGGTTGTAATGTTGTGCTACCCTAACATTGTTTCTCTCCTTGTTTATTATAGGAATTAAGGTTTTTTGGTTGGTTCAATTGCATCCTTGCAGTGTCTTACGAACCTCAACATGGTATACAAGAGAGTGTGGGAATCCATTACTCATTTCTCTATTGGTTTATGCCCACAACTAGGGTTCATGTCCTAGATGCAACCCTAGGGTTTATTGACCTACTATTGTGTTAATTCAATGGACATTGATAACATGATCTTATCAATCTTACCTTTTGTCATCCATAGCTACATGCCCATGGTTTATTGTTAAAAATTGAATTGATTAGTGATATTCTTGTTGATGGTTAATTTCATTTGATTTCACCCTTTCTCAAACTATCATAACTATTCCATGTCTCGATTGCCTTAGCTATTTGATTTTGAACATCATAGTGCCTTAATCCATTTGCGAGTTCATTACATCATTTGTATCTTGAAGATGCATTTACCTTGATTATTTGTACTTGTTTTTATGCAAAAAAGGAAGGAACCAAGGTTTTGGGGGAAAAAAATAGAGGACACTTGAAGTGTTAATGTTTGGGTCCTTTTGTGAGATGGAGGTAGACCCTAGGGCATGTGACAAAGAAACCCTAGAGGGTAATTGGATCTCTTTGCTTAGAGAGATTGTGTGAGACATTCTTAGTGAAATAAAAAAATTGGACTTGATAGTGCTGGTGCTATCTTGTTGTAGAGCCTTTGGTGTGGTTAAAGAGCATAGCGGATAGTCAGACATGCATACCACCAAGGAAGGTTCTAGGTTGACCATATCCATTCATTGAGATCCTCTTTGTTTCAAGAATAATTTGATATTCTTTACTGATCAAGACCAAACACGTGAAGGTGGAAGCTCTTATGGCTCCTCCCCCCCTCACATAAATCTCAATTCCCCATACCCAATGCATGTACTTGAAAAACAATTATGTGTAAACATGCAGATTTCATCATAAAGAAATATTTACCATTCACTCAATAAAAGATAACATTCATTAAATAATTCATTCATTCAGTAGGGGAAAAAATATGCATGACATTATATTATCGAAAATAATGTCATAGTATTTCTTCAGACACTGCTTTCTATTTTTTTTGTCTTTACAAAATTAAGAAGAAACTCGTCGTCTGGAACTTGTTGTTTAGTTATTGGTGGTTCATCAACTTGTCATGGATTTTGTGGCAAGGGGTTCAGATTTGCTGCATTAATTTGAAAATCTTACCTTGATATATTATGGTATTATAATAACAAGTATTTCATTTAAAATAAACATTACAAAGGTGTTTCATTACCTGATGTGGCCACATGATGTACTTCATATTCTTGTACTCTAGGCTCAACATGTACAGTGTGACCCTCTACATGCTCTACAGTTGAAATATGGAAAAGTACAATTAATGTTCACCATATACAATGCAATATTACAAAATTTAGCATATGAATAAATTCATTACCAAGATTCGAAGCATGATATTTGATTGGTTATTGTCCATCTATTGGAGGAGCTAGTTGGTTAAGTCGATTAGACTATTTAGCCAACTAATTAGAGATTAGGTAGGTCTTCAAAGGTCGTGTCGGTTGACTGAACTGACAAGTAGTTATTTGTAACTGTTTTGTAATCATATATATAGGATGTTGAGCTAGATAAGAACTCGGTTCAGTTTGATGTTTGGATGAACCCACATGTGTTATTATGTAATATAAGTTGTTATTCAACCTACTATCCTTGTCTCTTGTCTTTGTTATGATTATATGATTATTTATGTGTATTATTGGTAACTTAGTGATCTAAGTGATTACAACATTGGTTCCATTGCCGGTAGTACACGTACGGATGAAATGACCATTAGCAGATGATCTCAGAGCAAGATATTAAGGATTGGTGGGAGCGTAAGATCGCGAACTATTTGGAGAACTACGCTCGGAGAAACAAGTTGACTATTTCCCAGAAAAAGGAGAAATTATTCACTGAAACACATGAGAAGTTTGTAGAATCGGTGCCTCAGTTTCTGAAGAAATTACTGGATGAAAAATCCGGTAGAAATTAAGGACCAAGAGTTTTTCCAGAAACTGATAGGAGGAGGACGAACGAATCTATCAGAGTGGTTTGAAAAAATTATAGACGAGTTCTGTACAGACCCACGCACTGTGGGAGAGAGAGTCTCTGTCGAGAGTATCGAAGTAAGATTCTATAACGATTTCACTGAGAATTTCCTTTTCTCACTACCGATCCTTTTGTTTAATTTCCTAATCAACAGAGGAGTAACGTACATTGTTGAGCCTCATCCATCACTAATCGAACTTCCACCAAATACTAACTGGGAGGAAAACAAGAAAGCGTGGGAGAAGTTTATTACAGAAAGGGAGTGGGATTACTTCTTGAGCAAATAAACATAACTATGAGGGCTTACTAAAGTGTCAGGTAGGATATGGGGGGGTAGCTGGTCATGTGTTAGGGTAGAGTAGAAGGATTCTAGTCGACTGTGGAAGGAACCACCAACAACCAAAATTTGGGCCAAGAAAAATAATTCAGACAATGAATCACAAAAGCACTCTCGATTTACAAAAAATAGAGAGAGATGAGAGGAAGAAGAGAATGGAGGAACTAAGAGAGAAGTTCGTCGTGCTCCATAGAAGAATGGCCACCAGGGTGATAGAACATGAAGAAAATCCGCCAGAGTTGGGTCATGACCGACAAGAAGAGGGCATAGATGATGAAGAAGTGTCACTAATGGAGGAATATTTATGGATAAAGCACTGAGAAGCTCTTTAGATTAAGATATCCCAAGATGAAAGACCTCTATCTCTGATAAATCCGAACCTGAGTACCTAGGTGCATGCCATTATCGAAGAGGAACTAAGGCTACGAGCTGATGAGTTCGATGTATGGAGCCGATTATAAAATGAAGGAAATGATGTTGACCATATAGTAATTTGTCGACCTGAGGAAGGAAACGAGGTCACATTCCAATCGTACCTGTCTAACCGAAGTATCGACATACTCTACCCAAGAAATGAAGGGGCACACCCCCTGCCAAACACAACTTTAGGGAACACATAGAAATTGAATTCGCAAGGAAGAAAATCTGAGTTACAACAATTGGCTTGGACATCAAAAGAATAAGTTGAACCAGATCGACAACTTGTCGAAGACGAACTGACAAACAAAAATTCTGATGAGAACGAGAGTTCCATTGAAAATAGTTGTGAACAACACAGAGTTACAGAGAATATCCCACCACCCCCACCACCACCGCTTAAAGGAGATGTCGACACCGACGACATGGGGCACGACGCAGCACACATCCCCCTCTATGAGGGCGATGAGGATCCCAGATGACACTGGTTCGCCTATGAATCAACATGGGATGTAAATGTAGTAACAAGTGAAGACAACAGATGGAAAATTTTTCCAGTGCCTTGCGAATGTAGGCCCTAACTTGGTATATGAGATATACCGAGAAGACACCCAATACGACCAAAGCCGATATTAAGCAACAATTCTTATCCTTCTTCAAAACACCAGATGTGAAGCATCTGGCTGGAAAAAAGTTAAAGAAGATAGTTTAGAAACCCACAGAGATTGTCCAGGATTATGACAAGAGATTGAAGGGCCTACTGAGCCAACTTGATTATAATATATATGAACAACTACTAATCCAATGGTTTCTTGCAAGACTTTCACAGAAAATCCAGAGACATATTAGTCTGGACACATTCAATACATATGAAGAAGCACTCACGAAGGATTTGTAGGTCAATATGGACGAAGATTACCCAACACACCCTGTGGATAATCATCTTGAGGAAAAGTTGGAAATCGTGCAAAAATAATTAAAAGAACTCAACCTCAAG
The DNA here is from genome assembly GCA_001517045.1 of Pseudotsuga menziesii. Taxonomy (NCBI): domain Eukaryota; kingdom Viridiplantae; phylum Streptophyta; class Pinopsida; order Pinales; family Pinaceae; genus Pseudotsuga; species Pseudotsuga menziesii. The sequence goes on along the minus strand of LPNX011110203.1, from coordinate 1,668,630 downwards.
GGACAAGATATTGGTGCACGTATTGCTCAATGAACAGTCATACCAAAGACAATTGTTGACAACATATCAACCGACAAGATGTATGCTTTGTTTAAACAAAATGCTTTTGTGACATCTTCCAGGAAATGGGATTCACATGGCAAAATATTGTTTGTTTAACATGAATAATGGAAAAGCCTCCTGGTGTGCAATTTGCGAATTTAAAGAGTCACACGACAGCTGAATCTCACTTGAACCTAAAAAATCGACAAAAATATCATGTGGTTTATCAAGTGAATGTTGTCACACAAAATAATAATAATAATGAACAGAATGAGCAAAGAAACTAGAAATATGAAGGCTGTAGATATGAGCATCAGTACGACAAAAATCATCGTGGGGGATTTTCTAATCGAGGCTGATTCACTGGAAGTCAGGACAACACTAGAATTCGGGAAAACAAACCATGATGACCACTTCATTGTTTCATGTGTTACAATGAAGGTCACCAATATGCATATTGTCTGTATAAATATCGGACCGACCTAAAATTTTGTACTAGTTGTGGTGTGGGCAATCACTCATTAGAGGATTATCCCACCATGCTCAACAAAATAAATAAAAATAAAAATGTTAATGTCTTGTTGTGTGTTCAAAAGTCTGATATAATTCTTACAAATAATTTACAAGTAGTCATTAGACAAGGAACAAAAGTTGGAAATGATAATCCAAGAATAAGCAAAATGAAAAGCAAGGATGATTACCCTAATCCCATAAAGCAAAATACATTATACAATGATGCATCAAATATGTTTCAAGAGTTCACTAGACAAGAAGCAATCGATGATAGTCGAAAAAATGTATCACAATAACTACTTAACTTAATACATAATGATAAATCAATAGCACAATTTATTGATAGGTTATATAATATTAAGAACAAACCTGGTATGGATAAACAAACTAAGAATATATGCAATCTAAATAAAAAATATAAGAGTGACGCTGACCCACTTGTCGACCCAGAGATAGAAGGATATCACGTTCGACAAATTGTTCTTGATTTTGGATCCCAAGTGAATATTATGACGCGAGATACATGGGAAAAATTGAGCAGACCTCGACTTAACGAATCAGGCATATATCTAAAGTTAACAGATTAAGGACTTATCGAACCTATTGGGGTCTGGAGAAATGTCGACATGACCATAAAAAGTATCACTACAAAATTCGATTTTGATATCATAGACCCTAAGGAAGGATCCAGCTCCTTCCCAGGTTTGGTGGGCCGACCATTGGGTCGGAAGATGAAGGTGTCAATTTTGTTATACAAAGAATGGATAAAGATTCAAGGAAATGGACAGAAAGCATTTGTCCCCGTTCATCTTTCTCAAGGTGAACCTTGGACTAAACTAATAGACAAAGAAGTTGACATTCAAAAACTTTACAAAATACATAATAACAAAGACTATACTGAGGAAAATATTTATGGAGAAATTCATTTGGGGAATCAAGATTCAGTTGGATATAATTCAAATGTAGAATTATACTATTGGGAGATAGAAAACTATGAAACTCAAGCAAGAGGATGCTGGACTATTCAGGCCATATCGAAAAAACCTACTCGACAATGATTTTTTGTGTCCATCATTCCAAAGATATTTGAAAGGAAAATTAGGGAATACCCTTCTTTAGCATCAACTAAAACAAAAAATAAACAACCTCTCCAGAATAAAGAAAGGAAATCAACAGTCCTCCATATCGAACTCCAAAGCCTGGTTGAGACGTTTATAGGTCAAACTGCTCGATGGTGGAATACCCATCAATCAAGGCTACAAATGTGGACAATAGCTTTGACATACTTCGTCGAAATATTCAGTGAGAGGAAGAGAACTAAACAGGCACAAATACCAGCCTTCACACAAGTACAAGATCCTGAAAAGCACATCAATATATGTGAAAGGGAATGGAGAACCCTTGGGTACAAAGATGCGTGAATATGGCCACACCTATTTCCATCCACCTTAGATGATTTACCAAATAAATGGTATAAGATGGAAGAAGATATAGGAGAAACATTCATATGGAAACAACTCAAGGAAAACTTTATCAATGAATTTAACTTCATACCGGAATATAAAAAACTAGTCGAAGAAATGAAACAAATAAAAACGTTTATACAACTGAATGTTCATCATACTTCAACACAAAATCATAAACAACTGAAAGAATCATGTAATATCATTCAGTCTAATAGAATACCATAGTTGACAAGACTTCGATTGGAAGATGAGAATACATATGGAAAAAGATTTCAGTGGAAATTTGATCATCCAAAAATGATAAATCCAATTAGAACAATACTTAAGGTTGAATCGACCGATAAAGAAGATACTGATCGGATGACAGCATCAGACTTCCCAGCATCATTTTCTCAGTTCAAGGAGGGAAGTCAACAAATTAGTTAAAGCAAGGCACCAAAATGAATGGACGTGAAGGTCAAAACTAAAGCAATCGACATCTCCAATGATGACTGACGAAAAATGGCATGAATAGGTGACTATTGGGATGACGAGAAAACAATCGTAATAGTTAATCTACCTAAGGAAATTCAGGATGTCTTTGACCGACACTATAAATACCTTAAAGGGTTAGTACAAGAGATGGGTGAAATGAAAATAGATATCAAACCTGATGCAAGACCTGTCAAGAAAAGAACTTACAACTTGGCTCACACATATAAGGAAATAGCGAAAAAGGAGATCGACAATATGTTAGTAGCATAAATCATTTATCCAATCGACAAGTCGGAATGGGAAAGCCCAATGGTCACTCCACTGAAAAAGCACGAACAGAAAAAACTGAGAATTTGTGTCGATTTTTGGGAGCTGAATAAAGTCACTTTAATAGATCCATTTCCGACACCATTTGTAGATTAAATCCTAAATGAAGTCACAGGACATGAGTGCTACTCGTTTACAGATGGATTTTCAGGATACAATCAAGTGTTGATTGCTAAACTAGATCAGAAGAAGACAACATTTGTCTGTGAATTCAGTTCATTCGCTTACAGAGTTATGCCATTCGGTCTTAAGAACACACCAGTCGTATTCTCAAGAATAGTAGTCAAAGCATTTCAAGAACATATATGAAACAATCGTTGTATACTTTGATGATTGGACCATTTACTCCATGTTGAAAGATCATTGCAAATGGTTAAGACTAATGCTAGAATGTTGTCGACAAATCCAGCTATCTCTCAATATAAGGAAATGCATATTTTTGACCCCCATAGGAATTCTATTAGGGAATATTGTATGCAAAGAAGGCATCAAAGTTGACTTTGCAAAAACAAAAATCATTCTTGAATTAAAACCTTTGGTGAATCCAAAGCAAGTTAGAGTGTTATTAGGGAATACGGGATATTATAGAAATTTCATCCATCACTATTCAGATATGACCTACCCCTTGGAAGAACTATTAAAAGAAGATTAGGAGTTTGAATGGACCGAAGAATGTGATACATATTTCAATACTCTAAAAAGAAAACTAGTCGAAGAACCTATTCTCAGGTTTCCAAACCGGCCAGTCAAATCTCACGTACACGTGCATCAGGATTAGCAATAGGCACAATATTAACACAACTGGGAGACAATGGGATGGACTATCCAATCATGTATAGCAGTAGAAAACTAAACAATGAGGAAGATAACTATTCCATGACAGAAAGAGAGGAATTAGGAATGATATTTTCACTCCAAAAATATTGACATTACCTATTAACTAACCCTTTCATATTCCACACAGATCACCAAGCACTAAAATGCTTGCTAAATAAACCTTTACATCATGGAAGAATATGTCGTAGGTTGTTACTATTCCAAGAATTCTATTTTGAAGTTGTAGTTTGACCGGAAAATCTAAATTTTAGACCTGACCACTTGTCGAGAATTGACATGGGGAAGGAACTGACAGGAGTCGAAAACAATTTCCCAGGCGCACAGCTATTTTGAATAGAAGTTGTACCGACAGAACTAGAAGAAATAGCTCAATTTTTAGAGAATGGTCAAGCACTTGAAGGTATGAGCACTAAAAAGAAAAAAATTCTAGCCATGAAAGCTACACCATATAGTATAATTAACAGATTCTTATATAAAATGGGCTTGGATGAAGTACTCCATCGATGTGCTTTAGAGCATGAAAGAGAAAACATAATGCATGAAACACACTATGGCCCAGCTGGAGGACATTCTTTAGTCAGACACAAGTGCTAAAAAAATCCAACAGTCGGGACTATGGTGGTCGGCATTACACAAGGATTGTTGAAAGTTTGTTAGTGAATGTGATCGCTGTCAACGTTTAGGTCGACCTTTACCTAGTACAGATATGCCCTTAATATCAGTAAATCCAAGTTTAACATTCGAAATTTTGGCTGTGCACCTGAATTCGAAATCCAAGTTTTCCAATTACAACAAGAAGGTCAGGTGCACGATACGTCATAACAACAGTCGAGTACGTTACTAAATGGGCAAAGGCAGAACCTGTTGAAATCTGTTCTAGTGAAGTAGCTTCCAAATTGATATATGAATATATATCTACTATATTTGCTTGTCCATTGACTCTGAGTAGTGACGAAGGATCACATTTCATCAACAAAACCATTGCAGCATTGACAGAGTAGTTCAAAATCGACCATAAATGAAGTACAACTTATCACCCTTAGTCTAATGGGGCAATAGAAGCATTTAACAAAAACCTAACAAGAGGCCTAACAAAAATTTGTAACAATGAAAAGGACAATTGGGATGAGAAAATTCCTGCTATATTATGGGCATATAGAACAACATAGAAGTAGTCTATAGACCAAAAACCATTTAGACTAGTCTATGGCCAATGAGTAGTTGTTCCACTACACTTTTGACAACATACACCAGTAATAGCGACATATTACATATTAATGTCAAAGAAGCAAAGAAGGACTGACTAATGCACCTGACCTTCTTGCTGGACATTCCATTTCCAATTCCAGCAAGAAGGTCAGGTGCACGATACGTCATAACAACAGTCGAGTACGTTACTAAATGGGCAAAGGCAGAACCTGTCGAAACCTGTTCTAGTGAAATAGCTTCCAAATTGATATATGAATATATATCTACTAGATTTGCTTATCCACTGACTCTGAGTAATGACGAAGGATCACATTTCATCAACAAAACCATTACAGCATTGATAGAGTAGTTCAAAATTGACGACAGACGAAGTACAACTTATCACCCTCAGTTTAATGGGGCAATAGAAGCATTTAACAAACCCTAACAAGAGGCCTAACAAAAATTTGTAACACTGACAAGGACGATTGGAATGAGAAAATTCCTGCTATATTATGGGCATATAGAACAACATAGAAGCACTCTATAGACCAAAAACCATTTAGACTAGTCTATGGCCAAGAAGTAGTCGTTCCACTACACTTTTGACAACAGACACCGGTAATAGTGACATATTACATATTAATGTCAAAGAAGCAAAGAAGGACTAACTAATGCAACTAGATAAGCTAGAAGAACACCGACTTATTGTTATTCAACATTGGGAAATCCAAAAACAACAACAAAAAGCATGGAAAGACCAAAATATAAAAAATAAGAACTTGTCGGTTGGAGATATTGCGCTACTGTATAACAGTCGGGTAAAAGGTAAACCGAAGAAATTACACATAGAGTGGATGGGACCTTACATTGTGGAAGAAATCAATGCCAATGGACCAGTTCAATTAAGAACCTTACAAGGTAGAGTATTTCGGAAGCTAGTCAATGGTGTCAGACTAAAGCGTTACCAAAATTTAAAAAAAAAAATCGACATACCAACCATTCTACCAACATTTCCATCATCGACAAGAGGACCAAATAATCCAATCAAGCCATCATGACTATAGATAGAAGGAGTGCCAAAACTAGAACGCATTAAAAGAGCTATCAATAGAGCATCCTTTTCCACCAGGTCCACCATTAATACCTCCACAACAAAATCACCGCCCACATCACCTATAAATACCACATTAGACAAAGAATTCATATCGTTTTCTGAAGAGCTTGAAAGCCAGAGCTACCAGACCCTTGAGATCAATATACCTGTGCAAAAACACAAACTTACAACTGACAAAATGGCACCAAAGAAAACCATATCTGCGACCACCAAAGAAAAAGAGTTGTAGTTCGATGCGACCTTGTTGATAAAAAAATTAGAAAATATCAATAAGGAAAAAGTCCAAGAAACTTCTTGGGCGAGATTATGGGGAAAAATTAAGAAATGGGCATATGTAGAGACAAATTTAACAGAAGAAGTGAAGGTACACACTAGCACTATTATGAGCTATATCAATACACCAATTATGACAAACTTCGGAGGGATGAAGGAGATAATAGAAACGTTTATCATTAGTTGATATCACAACGGGAAATTTTACTTTGATAAACCCCTTGAGATATCCAGCGAGGTTATTTACAATCTCACAGGATTGTCTAACAAAGGGGAGCTTGTTCGTATCAGGTCAAAACCTGAGCTAGTTGAAAAACTAACAGGTACATTGACTGGGAATAACTCCAAAGGTTTGGTAATCAGCAAAATCAAAGCCACAACACTCAATATGGTCGCAAAAATCATTTCTAATGGTTTAACCATCACAAGACGTGGGTATTACTTGAAGCTTGATATGTTGGAAGTCATAGACAATATAGCCGAAAAAGGGAAAACCTATTGTTGGGTTCAATATGTATCCGACATGATAAAAAAAATATGTGTAAAATGTCAAGAAGCAGGAACAACGATTAGGTTCCCTTCACTGATCACATGGATTGCTATGTTCCACTTATGTCCTGTCGGAGACAAATAGTTCCTAGAACCAACAAGATTCCATATGTGGAGCTTCAAGCCATTTTCAATGGCTGGAAACTCACAAGAATTCGGAGCAGCCAAAGTGATGCTCGACAACTAGTTTCAGAACTTAAAAGTCCAAACGACCAAATGGAGGGTGCCTCAAAACATCTGAAGATGTTTGCCACAAACATCGCACATTCAGTTGGAACTCGACCATACTGCAGTCTGGTACATGTAAGGAGCAGCAACGAAAGCTAAACCCCTCGAATACTACCCATCAATCTTGAATATCTTTGCAGAGGTATCCTGATAGTTTAATACCAAAATGTCTATGCCAACAATTGCAAGAAAGACTAACCAGCATATTACCAAGCCTCTCACCGACCAATAGAAAGAGGAATATTATGAAGTTCACATTCATATCATCACTTTCACTCTGGAAGACAACCCAGTTGAAGAGGAAAATCCTCTTCAAATTGTAAGACTACAACAAACACAGCCAACCATTGTTTCCACGCAACAATAGGAGGAGGGGGGAGAGCATTTAGATGAAGAAACAGAGTCCGAAAAACTAGAGTATGCCATATTGAAACATGACATCCGACAGTTATCTCTGGAGATAGTCAATTCCCGAAAAAATAGAAATAGTCTAGCAAAAGGAAAAGGGAAGTGCCGACTCATCCTCCCAGAATACTTAGATGATAATGAATAATTATTTTCCAGAGCTGCAGAGATATTGGAGCACATTGCAAAGAATAAGATATATGTTGAAAAAAGTTCCAGTGATTCCTATAAAATGAATCCAAACAAGAAAAATCAAAGAAGGTAAGAATCGTCGAACCTCCTATAATATACCTTGTATATTTAACCTCCACCCCGCCAATTCCATCCCCAACCCAGATAGATCGAGAGGAACTGACTTCGGATCCTTCGCCAAACTCCTATAAACTATTAGCTAAAAAACTCAAAGTAAAATTCGACAACGACGCCGACCTAAATGCATTTATCAATGGGATTCCTAATATTTTACGCACTACCAAGAAAATAAATATCACACAACCGGTTACTGAATCAAGTTCCTCATGACAACTCCTTATCACCTAGTGACCCGACCAATCACCCCATCCTGCACCAAAGCCAAGAGTTGGGGCAGTAATTAAATAGACTCTCATAAGAAATCCTGACAAGACTTCTCAGGTTGTTGCATCAGAAACTTCATAATTTATTCCATCTGCTGGAATTCCCCTATTACCAATCAATGAGGCCAAGGAAGGAGCCATACTAGATGAATCCATTCTAGACTACTAAGGGGATATATTAGAAATATACCAAGAGATGACCGACCTCCTTGGTGTTGTCGAAAATAATGAACCTGTGGACTCACCATGAGTTGATGAGGATACTATACTGACAGATATCACTTCGAATATCCCAGAAACTTCAGGATGCCCACCTTCACCTACACCACTTTCAACTTCAGTCCAACCATTCGCCGACCCCTTTCCTAAAACATAGATAAGAAAAACTAAATTGCCAAGCAGTTCATCAGAGAAACCGACAGAATATTAGTTGACTAAAGAAAAACAGACATAACAAAAAAAAAATAGTACCAGCAGGAACAGAGGTTGCACATCATTCTCGACATAAAAGAAAAGAAAATAAGCACAAAAAAGGAAAAGAACGTCAACAACAAATACAATCAACACTACCATTATCTATCTATCTGCATCAGCTAGGATCAACTGCTACAATCGAAACATCAAAACTTAGAGATGGAGAACTGGACCAGTTAATAAAAGCACTTAATAAAGAAGCAAAGACAAGAAAAGAGAGAAAACATAAACAAATTGAGAAACTTCAATCAGAGCAACTAGAGTTTCTGGCAAAATGCAGGAACTTAGTACCAAAAATCATACTAGGGGTAGAAGAAACCGACACCGACAAACCACTGGAAAGATCTTATCAGTTGTTTGAAAGTGTCGTATCTAACCTTCAGACACAATTATAGGATAAGAAAGATGAACAAATAGAAGAGACTTATTTTCTATTCAGACAATAGTACACAACATTTTCGGAATCCCACAAACTACTACAAGAGCATTTTGAGGAGTCTACCACTACAGAGAAAGTATTGAGACACTGGTATACTCATCATGGCCAAGTATTCCAACAAGTTTGAGTGACCCGTGAGCATATCAAGACATTGGAGAATCAACAGGGATTGTCAGAAGCAATGAAGACTACAATACAATATCAGATAGTACTAGAAACAACAAAGCTAGAGAAATTAGAAAAATAAGCACATCAGTGGGTAAATCAGGAAGTCCCTAGCCTCGACACACTTGATAATATTTGTTGACATATGAAGAGATTACTAGACACAAAAGAAGAGAAGGAAATTTTTTTGGGGCCCGGCTTGGTTAATATTATAGATCTATCAATACAGGGGAAGACGCCGACCTTGTCAAGCATCACAACCTTGACTATTGATATTCAGAAAGCACTCCGCAACTGGACAGAATTTCAGCATCAACTAGTAGTGCCAGCATAAGCGATTGTGGAGATATGCATCAAGAAATGACCATCTATTCGACAAAACATTCCATGAGACAAAGCTATTATAAAAACTACTTTAGATAGTATATTTTGTGCCTCCTTTGTTTCTTTAGGACGAAGAAAGGTTTTGTTCCTGGGGGAGATGTTGGAGGAGTTAGTTGGTTAAGCTGACTAGACTAGTTAGCCAACTAATTAGAGATTAGGTCGGCCTTCAAAGGTCATTTTAGTTGATTGAACCGACAATTAATTATTTGTAACTGATTTGTAATCATATATATAGGTTGTTGAGCCAGATAAGAACTCGGTTCGGTTTTATGTTTGTATGAACCCACATGCGTTATTGTTTAATATAAGTTGTTATTCAACCTACTATCCTTGTATTTTGTCTATGTTATGATTGTATAATTGTTTATGTGTATTATTGGTAACTTAGTGATCTGAGTGATTACAACACCATCTTCGAAATTGATTCGATTGTTGATTTCCTACTCAAAACAGAGTCAATATTTTATGGCAATTTTTTTTAGCGAATAGATTTCACAAGTAATAAATCTTCATTAATATATATATATATTTTTATACCTATGCGCAAGATGGATCACCATAAGACTGTGTTTTCCCAGGAATTTTTTTTTGGTGTTCAACAACAGCTCCAAAGCCGTGCTGGAAGCCGAGATTCAAGTCTTCCTCAGTGGGAACTTCTTTGAATCGGTCAGCATGCATATTTTCATAACGTCATGAATTTACCTTTTCCGATGCAATAAAATGAAAGTAGTTTTCAATTTATTATTTGTATGCATTATTGGTTTTTTGATACTTACAATTTGTGCCGCCAAATTCAAATAACCACCATGACCAAGCTTATGTTGACCAATTTTTTCTTGTCTTGTTTTTGTGTCATTTGATGTGTTAGACAGCCTATGAAAGTGTTGAAATATGTTATATGTTCCAAATTTGATATATAAATTAATAATAAGGTTTATAATTACATTGTTGAAAGTATTGCATACCTCCCTATGCCTGGTGGTAGCTTTCCTTGTTTTCTTAGATCCCTATCCTTTCCATCTTCCACTAGGTCTTTCCACTGTCTAATTGGAATCGTCGGAGGGCGCTCATACCTAGGGCTCATTTCTAGGTGAACCCTACAGTGGTTGCAGACAATATTCATATGTTTTCTAGCCTCCTTTAGGACCACAAATCTATTAAAGGCATTGTTGCTAAACAAGACAACTAACCGATTAGTGAGCTCATATTTTAAATTTTAATTTTTTTTATCTCACCTTGTGCAGATGGTGGGCCCAAATATCTACAACAAAAAATCATTTATATGTTTATAAAAAACATCATTTCCTGCAAAACGATCATGCAATAGTTAGTTGAAAGGTGATTCTTTATCGATATATTACAATCAAATTATAAACACTAACTTGAAAAATGTATATTAATTGCCTAGGATCTTCTCTATATTTATTGGAAGGATCCCTTTGTCCACCAAGAATGTTGTTTGTATTGTACCCGTTCTAGTGACACATGAAGATCCAGTAAATGTTGCTTCAACAATATCAATACTAGTAGGCTCTGCATCGACCCCTTCTTCTGCACAATCTGGTGTGCGTCGTTCACTAGAAGGTGCACTCATGGCTGTCTCAAGGGGTGTCACGGAAGGTGTTGTTGAATTTGAAATTGACAACAGTGGCACATGAGATTTACGTGGAGTCATTTTTGCATGTGACGATTCTCCATGAGCATCACTGAGGCCAACACCGCCTTGACCACTAGTGTGTGGTCCCAAAAAATATTGTAAATACAAACCATATTTCATAAGTTCACCATCATACACAAGTAAAAATTATAAAGTAATAAATTCATTTATATTATGATTCAAGATTCTTCAACTTAATTTCAAGGCATGTGATCTCTTTACAAAAACATGAACCTTGGATTTAATCTCATCTCTCTACGGTTGAATGAATAGCAGATGAATAATATCCTCATTAATTTTTCTCAAGGCCTTCTATATCATCTTAATCAGATCTAGAGAAGAACCAATGCTAGCATTGTGCATCAACTCATCCACATCTAAAGATATTTATTTCTCTGACACTGGTTCATACACCGAATAAGTGGTCCACAACAAAAATATATAAAGCATTACTAACGTGAAAGCAATAGACTGAAGAAAAAAGTATATTAACAAAACATATCGATCATGATAGATGCATAGAATTACAATTAGGTTTACCTTATGCCTCGATGCTGGTGTCATCTGATCCATAGCTGGGGACTTTCCCTGATCATTCCCTGCCAAAAATAAGTAGAAAACATTATAAAAATGAAACCAATATACACACAAAAAAAGAAATTAAAAAAAAACATTATGCTCCATTTTATATTTGTATAGTTCCAATGAGTTATACGTTCTGCCTAGAGGGTCGTCTACTCATCGTATCAATGGTTATCATGGGGACCTGCCCCAATATAATAATAGGGAGGTACCCCTTACATCACCCTGCATAAAAAACATAGAAAAAATTATCTAAATGAGACCAAAATACTCATGGTAAGAACATAATAAGAAAACATTTTGATGTATTTAAATTGTACAATTACAATCAGGTATACATGTTTCCTCAAGTATGTTGTCATGTAATCAACAACTGGGTGGTTTCCCTGATCAACACTCTGCAACAAGTATATAGATAACATTATCTAAATAATTGAATATTATACTCATGTAAAAACACAACAAACAAAACTTTTTGTTCATATAAAACTTGTACAATTACATCGATGTATACTTGTTTCCTCGAGGCAGGTCTGATANTTGGGGGTGGAAGCTTTGGGATTTGGAATAAGGGGGACAATGAATGATGTTTGAACATTAGAATGGCATAAATATTTAATAAATGAGCTAAATAAATAAATACAAGAGAAAATTGAAGTGGAAATGGAGCATGGAGACACATGGAGACTATGGGGCTCACACAAGCTAGAATTTATGTGCCACATGACATCCTCCTCTTGCAATTTCAAATCCATGGGAATACTAATTTTATTGGATGAGTTATAAGGCTAATACACTTGGCCATATGCATCATAGGTCGAATTTGGAAGGAAATGTAACTTACATGGGAGAGGAAGAGTCATTTTGGAGTTAGTGAGACACTTGGACTAGATTCCCTAGCTCTATGACAACAATGAGGAAGATGCTATGACACCTACAAAAAAAATCAGATATTAAGGCTGACATATGACATATATGACATGTTTTGTCAAAATAGATCATCCAAGATGGTGCTCATGTGAGTTGGGGAATCTCAATGGGTTCCTACTCAAATTGGGGGAAGATGGAAGGTTAGGAAAGGGAGGACACATGGAAAATCTTGAGCCCACACCCTAATTAGAATTGGATTGATTTTTTGGATGGATTGGTAACCTTAGAAGTATAGAGGTGTTTATTAAATACATGTATCAACCAAGAGAGGATATTTTCTTCATTTGAGAAATTGTCATTTGTGAATTGTGAGAGCTAGTGGATGCCTAGTTTTCTTGCCTAAGCCAATTTTGAGGGTGAAAGATTCCCATCCAAGCTGGTATTTGGAGAGGAAAATCAGGTATTAATGGAGTTTTATTTGCAATTTTAACCTATAGGGAATCTAGTGGTTTCTTCTATTGAATCACTTTCTCTCAACCACTTCCAGTTTTTATTGCATATTCTTGCTCATGGAGGGATTGCGCTTTGGGTGAGATATTGATCTCTTTGGGGAAGCTTATAAAGACACATTATTTTATTTTCTGATGTAAATTATTTGTATTTCAAGTTCAAAATACTCTCAGGTCTAAATACTGAAATATTTCATGTAAAAATGTTAATCAAAGAAGAAATAGTGCCATTTCCACACTATCTTGTTGTGAACCAATGTAATGTTGATGGATTAAAATGGATAAGTAAAATAATGATGTTTTATGGATGAATGAATTTTTATTTATGTATTTAAAATTTCAGAAGACTCTCAGGTCTAAATACCCAAAATATTTCATGTATAAATGTTAAACAATGAAGAAACCTTGCAATTTCCCCACTACCTTGTTGTGAACCAATATAATGTTGATAGATTCGAATGGATAAGTAAAATACTGATGGTTTATGGATTAATGGAATATTAATTATGGATTATATGAGTTTAATGTTCATTTTGATAAGCAATTGGATTTATTTTTTTGAGTTTCATAGCATTTGGAGAATTTTGGCTATCATTTCACCCGAGGTTGAAACTAGTCTTTTTGCATCTAATTTAAGGGCGTTATAGCAGAAATTAAAAGTTGAATGGCAATGAATGTGAGTTAATATTGATTTCCTTCAAATTTCCCCTTATTACATTCAGAAATTCGAGTTTTCTTGAGTTCATTTGGGAAGCCATTTTTCAGTATTCATTTTGGAGGAATTAGAACCCCAAATTTGCTAGTAAAGACTCCTACTTTGATCAGAATATAAAACAAGTTTGTAGAAGTAATTGGAGGGTCATAAATCATACCTAAACATAATATTAAAATCTTAATATCATTCATATACCTTCTGTAAATATTTGGGAGCATTTGGACCAATTTGGAGACCTAGATATCAAAACTAGTCAAAGGTCGAAACTGGGAAAAAATTGAAAAATTGGTCATTTAATAAAATTTTGAAAAATGGAAATTACAGTGGTATCAGGGAATGATATTGGAACATTATTTTTAATGATATATATTAGTACAATAAATCTAGGACCACCATTATATATTGAAACCAAAAGTGCTTTTGTTGAAGAGGAAAAAAAAGTAGGAGAAGAAGGCATTTTTTTAGGAAACTATGACTAGGGATGAAAAGGGAACCTCATAAGATGGTGAGGAGCATATAAAAATAATGAAACCTATATTTTATGACATAACCAATAACATTACCCAAAAAATTATGAAAGGATTCTAATTGATGGCTAGACAACTTAGGGGTAAGCTGGCAGAAGGGGGTAGTAGAAGTTTCCATCATGGAGAGACACATAATACCATTAATTTTGAATACTTTTATGATTGGTTGAATGAATTTAGGAAAAATAATTCAAATTTGAATTCATTAAGGAATAATCAGAAATGCACAAGTATGGAGGAGACCAAGGAGCCACCAAGTTCTGTGGGTGGTGAAACAGAAAAATAATTACATTATGAGTTTCGGAAATCACTCCCAAGTGACTCTGAAAAAGATGAAGAGACATCACATGAGTATGAATAAGTTTCTATTGAAAATATTTAATATCATTTCGAGAAACATCCTACCTTGGAAATGAAAAAAAGAGAATCTACTTATGGATGCTTGAACTATGAAGGAGTTACTGATGGGTGCTCACACCTCTATGTTGGTGACATAGAGATCACTTTTGAAAGTGTTGTTGCAATCCAAAATTCCATTAAACATGAAAATTAAGACCTTTTAGTAGTTTAATAATGAACAAGATCAACTTCCCCATCACCACTTGAGCTTCATGAAGTTGGTCCAAGAAAGAAGGAAGAAGATGAGGAGGTTCATTTGCAAGAGCCTAATTTTATTTAAGGTTCCTTAAATATGAATGAAAATAAGATCCAAGAGTCTGTTATCATACTCCATGACACTCAAGCATTAGTGTCAAATTCTTGTTGGAGAGCTACTTCATTGGATGAAATATACTTCCTTGAATACATGGATAAGATTCAAAGAGAAATGTGCCACATCAAAGGTAATTTCATGTCTTTGATTTTTGATAGAAACCATTTGTTTGAGATTAATGAATTGTTACATCATGCATACTTGAAGAATAATAAGGATAATCATAAGCTCACAATTCAAATGAGCAACTTCTTAAAAATTTGCAAGATACTTGTTTTTCCTCCTATGTTTCAGATTGTCAAATGGTAGATTGTTTGGAGGATTCTCATGACATGGTGGATCATGAGAAAGGTGGAAATTTGAATTTACTTGATGTTTTTGAAGACATCTTGAAGAGATCCAAACACTTGATGTGGTGGAAGATGAACTTGAATTGTCTCTTGATGAAGGTTATGCAAATTTTAAAGAAGAGCATGATTCCTCTACATTGAAACCAATATATGACAAAGGTTTCACACTTTTGAAGGAGCTGCATGATACTACCCATATGGATCCTTCCCATGATGAAACTTCTGCACTTTTTGATCATTTGGGTCAGTTATTTCATTCTCCTACATCCCGCAATTCCATGTTTTGCAGCATTAGTATCAATGAAGTATGGGTGAAAGGGTTCTTTTTATGGTTCCATATGAGGAGTATGGAACTCCTATATTAATTTTTATAATGAAATGGTTGGAGCACATTCTTATTCACATTTGCAGAAGCATACTTTGTTACTTCTACATGGATGCACCTATGATATGCATTTGAGTCACTTGAAAACTCATGGTTTTTCTTGCTCAACACTTGGATCATTTGATGTTGGAGGAACTTCATCCATCCCTGGGGTGAATATATTTATGATTGGAGAAAATTTTTGTTTACAGCCACATACTTTGTTATATCTTTATGATCCTCTAATTTATGGATGTATTGGTGGGACTTCTTTGAGTCCTTTGAAGTCTCGTTTTTTTTGCTCATTATTTGGTTCATATTTGAGTGGAGATTCTTCATTCACTTCTTGTATGAAAGAATACATGGATGAATATTTTGATGCATATCACATCCTTTTGGATCAGAATTATAGGACATGGGATCCTCACCTATCTCATTGGAGCATATTTTATTTTTCACTCGAAGCTTGTATGCACTTGGAAAGTGGTGGTCTACTTATTTGGAGGTATAAGAACTTTCATGATTTTTTTATGAGGCACCTCCTTGATGTACATTTTTATTATGTTGATATGTACTTTGATGATATATATTATGTACTCATGATTTTGGGAATAATTCATACAAGAAAATGAGATCCCAGAATTCTCTTTCCTAATGGTATGGGTTGGAGAGAACTCTTATTTGTTGGAGTGAAATACAAGCAATGGGACATTGGGATAGTTTTTAATCCCATTGATTTCAATTTTTTTGGGAAACAAGTAGCATGGGAGATGGATTACCCACTTAATAAAGTGATTTTAATCAGAGTAGTGCAGCATCAAGCATGGTGGTCCATCTCTAAAATCTTCATGGAATCTCAAAGACTCAAAGTTGGGCAACTCAGTGGAAACTTCAAAGAATCATACAGAAAGGAGGTTCTTCAACACCCATGTTTGAAATTTATTGAGGAAAAGCAATATTAGGAAGGGATTTTTTTAATGTCTCAAATTTTTCATTGGATCACAATGGCCTAATCACATTTTCCATATTCATGAGAGTTTGTCAAATTGAGGCTAAGGGTCAAATAATTGCCAAGGATGAAAATTACTAGTTTCGTAGGCTGGGTGTGGAAGCTTTGGGATTTGGAATAAGGGGGACAATGAATGATGTTTTAAAATTATAATGGAATAAATATTTAATAAATGAGATAAATAAATAACTACAAGAGAAAACTGAAGTGGCAATGGAGCATGGAGACACATGGAGACTATGGGGCCCACACAAGATATAATTTTTGTGCCACATGGCATCCTCCTCTTGTAGTTTCGAATCCATGGGAAGTATAAATGTTATTGGATGAGTTATAAGGATAATAAACTTGTACATATGCATCATAGGTAAAATTTGGAAGGAAATGTAACTTACATGGGAGAGGAAGAGTCATTTTGGAGGTAGTGACACACTTGGACTAGATTCCCTAGCTCTATGAGAACAATGATGAAGATGTTATGACACCTATGACAAAAATAAGATATGAATGATGAAATATGGAATATATGACATGTCAAATTGAAATATATCATCCAATAGGGCTCTCATGTGAGTTTGGGAAGCTCAATGACTTCCTACTCAAATTGGGGGAAGATGGAAGGCTAGGAAAGGGAGGACACATGGCAAATCTTGAGCCCACACCCTAATTCGAATTGGCTTGAGTTTGTGGATGGATTGGTAAAATTAGAAGGATAAGGATGTTTATAAAATACATTGATCAACCAAGAGAGGATATTTTTTTCATTTGTAAATTGTGAGAGATAGTGGATGGCTAGTTTTTTTTCCTTAGCCAATTTTGAGGGTGAAATATTCCCATCCAAGTTGGTGTTTAAAGAGGCCACTCAGGTATTTAATAAATATTTAATGGAGTTTTATTTTCATGTTTAAGCTATAGGGAATCTCTTGGTTTCTTCTATTGCATCACTTTCTCTCAACCATTTCCAATTTTTATTGCATATTCTTTCTCATGGAAGGATTGCGCTTTGGGTGAGATATTGATATATTTGGGGAAGATTATAATGCCCCATTATTTTATGTTATGATTTAAATGATATGTATTTAAATTTAAAAATACTCTCAGGTATAAATACTGAAATATTTCATGTAAAAATGTTAATCAATGAAGAAATAGTTCCATTTCCCCACTATCTTGTTGTGAACCAATGTAATGTTGATGGATTCAAATGGATAAGTAAAATACTGATGGTTTATGGATGAATGGAATTTTATTTATGTATTTATATGTTCATAATAATATCAATTCTAAATACCCAAAATATTTCATGTATAAATGTTAAACAATGTAATGTTAAAAAACAGTGTCATTTCCCCACTACCTTGTTGTGAACCAATGTAATGTTGATAGATTAGAATGGATAAGTAAAATGGTGATGGTTTATGGATGAATGGACTATTATTTATGGATTATATGAGTTTAATGTTTCATTTCATAAGCATTGAGAGTTATTTTTTATTTATTTTCATAGCATTTGGAGAAGTTTTCCTATCATTTCCCCCAAGGTTGAAACTAGTCTTTTTCCATTTGATTTAAGGGATTTATAGCAGACATTCAAAGCTTAATGGTGATGAATATGAGTTAATATTTATGTCCTTTACATGTTAAATTCTTCCATTCAGAAATTTGAGTTGGCTTGAGTGCATTTGGGAAGCGATTTTCAGTATTCATTGTGGAGGAATTAGAACCCCAAATTTGCTAGTAAAGACTCCTACTTGATCACAATATAATTTTTTTTTTCAGAAGTAATTGGAGGGTAATAAATCATCCCTGAATATAATATTAAAACCTTAATATCAGTCATATACCTTGTGTGAATATTTGGGAGCACTTGGACCAATTTAGAGACCTAGACATCAAAACTAGTCAAAGGTCGAAATTGAGAAAAAGTTGAAAAATTGGCATTTAATAAAATTTTGAAAAAAGAGACATTACATGATATAATATACTACTAGGGAGGTGCACCTTATAGAACCCTTCTTCAAAAACATAGAAAAAATTATCCAAATGAAACCAAAATACTCACAGAAACAACATAATAATAAAACATTTTGACTTATTTAAATTGTACAATTACAATCAGGTATACCTATTGCCCTAAGGCTATTGTAGTCTCATGAACAGTTGGGTGGTTTCCACGATCAACACTCTGTAGCAAATATACAAATAATATTATATAAACCAAATGAATATACTCATGAAAAAACACAGCAAAAAACACTTTTTTCACATCATATTTGTACTTTTACAAAGATGTATACATGTTTCCTTGAGGAAGTTGTACTCCTCTAACCAATTGGTGGGGATATTACCCAATCACTAACCTGTGAAGTAAATATAGAAAATTTAAACAAAATTATAACAATAGAGTAACAAAAAATACTTAATATGTTAAATTAATTAATAAAGGCTTGGTTAAATTGTTAGATGCACTAGTCCCATAGTAACTGTCTAGTATCTAATCTATTCAAATTGTAATTAATAGGAAACTCTTCCCCTAAAACTATTGATTTAATGGAACACAAAAAAACATGGTTTCCTTCAAGCCCCTCAAATATGCAGTTGGGTTTCTTAATTGTAGCACTCTTTATAAAACCCACAATATTCCATGTGGCTTTTGGCCTTCTATCAATGTACAAAATTGCTCCTTTATTTTGATCTTTGTCTTTCAACTGTAAATAATTTTTTGACAATCCATATTTGCGCATACTTTGTGTATATTGGAACAAGCACATCCAATATTTATATTTGTAACCATGGTATTTTTTAGGGATTCTAATATTATACTTAAGTATAGTATTTTAGGCGATTGTTCTGGATTGAAAAAACAAGTTTGCAGATAAGTAGGAGAATATTAAATATGAAACATAAAATTAACACTGAAATGTATAAAGTTTGGTGAATATTATGATAAAAAACGTATTTTATGTAAATATAGGCGATATTAGACACCAAATAGCGAATTTATTTTTTGAAAAAAACCTTAAAAAATAGCCAATTGGCGAAATTTCTCCACTAAAAATTACCTTGGTTGTAACCGGGTCCAACATACTCCATCAATTATGTACATCTTTCGTAACCAAACTTTATGCCATCCATGCAAAATAACCACAAAACATGTAATGACGATGGTGCAATTTGATATATCCTCTCGTTCACACAAAAATCTATGTTTATTTGAGGAAGATCCCTGGGTACCCATTGTTTCACTAGTTGTTTGTACCTCAAGGGTACCTCTATGTTTCCTATTGTCTCAGCATCATAGGAACATGAACCCCCTTTAGCGAGAAACCATTCCATGCGTTTATGAATATTTCCTTTGATATTTTGACATCTAGTTGATATAACTCTTGTAGACATACCAGATGTCTCACTTTCATCTATTATTATTGAACTCCCCTCGCTCAAGGAAGAAAGATATGAAAAATAACTATTTGGTTCTACTTGCTCCATGGGGAAAACATTCAGACAGGACCTTGTGGGGTATGCATAGTTCATATTAGATAATTACAAGGAATTAAGGCATGAATTTTCCACTAGCATCATACATATTTATCAGTTCTCCCCCAAGCTTGAAAATGCATATGTTGATTAGTAAGGGATTTTTCCTTTAATTGTATTCCATGTTCAAAATTGGAAAAAATGGCCAAATTTTATTTTTGAATGCCTTGAGTTCGTATAAGGACCATGGGGTACTGAATTTTATCATAATCAAAGAAAATATAAATTACAAGCACATATATTACACCACCTACAATGAATTCTAAGAATGACCAAGCACAAATCATGATAGAGCTCATAAAACCCAATTCCCCCTCAAACCAAGTGTCCTAAGTACTCATCATCCCAAGGCATGTTGAGCGATCCCAACTCTCGCATAGTCGTGTGCCCTTCCTTATGATTCCCAATGCTACTCCTCCCAATTTATATCTACTTATCATGCAACCAAGACCACATACGATAACCACCTCATAATGTAGTGTGCTACTTTAGCTCCGAGCACAGTGTTAAACAAAGATCTGTATCCAACACCTTATCCCAATTAAAGGAAATCTCATTGAAGAAGCTATGAATAGTGCTGGCTATCCAAATGATAGAAGAAGAACAAAATATCAATATCAGGATGAAAACCTTGCACTCTGTCATACATATCCACTTCTCCTAGAGAGGTACTTCATGATTATGGGGTCAAATACTGAGTCCCATAAGGAGACTTTGCATGATCCAAGATGGCAGGAAACCGTGGATGATGATATTGATGCACTTCAAGAATAAAATTTTTTGAAGCTTGTCTCATTACCTACTAGGAGAAAGCTATTTTAGTGTAAATAGATCTACAATAACAAGATAGTATTTGATGGAAACATAACCAAGTACAAGTATCTATTAGTTACTACCTTAACCTCACCTACTAAATCACCCTAAACCAAACTTCCCTACTGTAATATAGTGTACACTCACCTAAACCATTGACCCATCCTTACCTTTCCCATGTTAATAAACCTACTTAACACAAGCAATTTAGACATTTAAAATGTTGCTCACTTCAACAATTATGAAATCACATGATGATGCTCAACCTTCCTCTCACTTCTTGCTAATATGGTGTTTATCCAAAGGGAATTCTTAAAAATCACCATTTGATATTTTGAAAATGTGCTTCTTTGTATGCATTGCCACCTTGCAGCATGTGCATGGTGATCTATGTGGTCATCATTAACCCACCAATTCCTCTATGTTCACAAATGTTTCCTAATTTTTATTGATTATTTTGAAGAGGAATTTGGTTCATCTCGTTCTTTAGATATGATGATCAAGTGAGAGCATCCAACCCTATTCAATGCAAGATTAAATTGCATCATGGATCAAGTGGATTCTATTTTGTATTAAAAATAAGTTGGAGATTTATTGCACATAAATCATATGGTACGACACCTTTATTTTGTAGTTAGTGCATTTTGGTTAATATTTCTTTCCTTTTATATAAATATAAATAGAGAGTAGTGAACCCTTTTTGGTGAAAGGTTAAGTTGCCTCTCATGCCTCAAGTGATTGCTAGTTTGTACTAATGAATACTTGGTAAATTGTTGTACATAAATAATACTTAGTTACATTTTATTTGTCTAGTCTCTCACATTATGCAAGGTTTTCATATGTAACTAGAAAGAAACGAAGGGGCTACTTCCCGGGTTTAAAAAATCTAATTAATTTGGTTTCTCTAATGATCAGTAGGTAAATATTGGTTATCATGTACACAATCTTGGTCTAGAACATCTTACTTGGGAGTACATACAACATACCATTTTTATTTTTTCTACCTTAGTAGGCTATAGAGAAATTATCCATACATCTCAAAGACCACTTTTCCTTAATTCTCATTCTCCTCAACAACAACCAAGTGTGAGGGTAGTTTTTGAGGGAGGCATACAATGTCATTCTCCTTGTGTAATTTTGATAATAAATAATAGTAGTCTTCACTCTCTCTAAATTCCCTATTCCTAATATATCCCTAGAAACCTAATCTAGCCATAGAAACCCTAGAAACCTAATCTATTCCTAGAAACTCTAGAAACACAATATTTCCCAATAAACACTAATCTAACACTAAAAACCTAATCTAGAAACCTAGAAACCCAAAATAGGCCATATTCACTAATTTATCTCCCTCCTTTCAAAATATTGAATGATTTTTCCAAATTGATGTAACATATATAATCAATTTGAATCATTCTTGTTAGCAAGACATAGGTATTATAAAATTGAACACATAGATCTGTGGACCAACACACAACTCACATGATAGATCAAACAATTTTACTTAGAAATTGAAGAATGAAACAATGCAAAAATGGTTTGCAACTGTGAATGATTTCATTAATAAAAAGTAATTGGATAATTAATTACAATGTAGTAAAATGGATAAATAGCCTCATGCAATTCAAATCCATGTGAGGAAATTCGAATTGGTTTGACTCTACTTGACTGCAAGGCAATTGAACTTATCTAAATCACTATTCGAGTTCAAAAACCAAACTCAAGTGTCTAATTTAGTCTTAATTATCAGTTAACTAGTCTATCTAGCTGAGGTAGGTGAGTAAATGCACCTCACCCACATGAAGCCATGCATAGATAGTGCTAGCTGAGTAGACCTGAATGTAACAGGCTAGAATTGAATGTAATTGAATCCTAATTGAGCTTGACTAGTCACCAATTGAACTCAATTGAAGGAGGTTGGTGTCCGGACTCCCAGTGGCTCCTAATTTGTAGGGATTGATCTAGGACACCCCTAAACTGATGCATGCAAGTGCAGTCAGTGGAATTTAGCCTCAATTAGTGTTCCCCACACTTTAGTAACTGGTTCATGTGCCCCAATTAGGCCAAGTGGACACAATCATGCTAGTGACAAAAAATAGACTGAAAGGACTCTTGACTTAGACATAATTGACCAAATTGGACAAGGGAGGATTATAATCCTAACACCCCCCCTGAATGCTAACTTGGACAATTTGTGAGACATGGTAACTAATACCATAGGCCACTCATTACAACTAAGCAGAGTAACTGCTCAATACAAGAAATTGAGGAAAAAACTACATGGGAAAAAATCCCTCTCCCCCTAACTAAGCAGATAGAATCAAGATTCAAGTTTAAAAAACTTGAAAATATGTTGCTGCAACCTTCATATTTGTGGTGTAGCGAAGAAACATGCATGATGTTCTGTGCACAGGTATCCTGGGGCCTGGCATGTAGACTTCTCCATCTTCCCCCAAAATGATGATGGAAGGAAGGAGGAATGTAACATTTTCCTCTTTTTGGATGAAGAGGTGTATGATCCACTCTATTCTTCTGAAGGAAGTGTAATTGATCATAACTTGCCATGTAGAATCTCAAAGGAATTTTATTGCATCTCTTTGAAGGAAGTGATATTGCATGACATAGCGCAAGGTTCTTTGTCTTTTGTGTGTCATATGGATTTCCAGTCATCTTCCTAGCTTCCCACTTGGGATTAGGGACTGGATCTGGATCTGAATCACCCTGAATCTCAATCTCATAAACTGATACAGCTGGTTCTGCAATACTAATGGAAACTACAAAAGAAGTATATGAAGTGTTTTTACCTCCCCTTTCAAGTGGCAGCTGAGAGTGAATTCGTTATGAAAATGGAAGGAAATGTGAGAACTCATATGCCTTGGAGGAATGATTTTTAGTACCCTTTGATATGATGTTCCCAATAGAGATATATATAATCTCCACTAAGTCAGGACCAAATATCACTTGTTTTGGAGGGCCCATGTGAGTCATCTGGTATACAGATAACAAATTTATAGCTAAGGAGGGAACATAAAGCACATCTTTGAACTTTCCATGTTCAAGCTTGATAGAACCCTTCCCTTTGGCTCAAATTTGACTGTTATTACCCATCTGAATACTAGGGCCATTAGAAAATTGTAAATAAGAGAATGATTCTCTGAATTTAACCATATGATTAGAAGCTCCAGAATCAATGAGGAAGGAATGCACTATTGAACAACTAGCCTTACGTGCATGGCATGTCTCTTCATTTTCTTCAGTTTCTTCTCTATGGTCAACATTCCTTGCGCTAGAAGGTATAGTAATGTTATGCTTCTTCAGAAGAAGATCTATTTCATCAATTATTCTTCTCATAAAAGAGCTTTCTATATGAAAGCCCCTTCCATAGTAAGAACAAAGGATCTTTCCTTTCCATTCTTCTTGCTTCTCTTCAAACCTGAAGGATCATTTGACTGCTCTTTATCCATAGGAGACTAATCCTTTTGCTTCCTCTTACCATTCACAACCTTAGGTCCTCCAACAAATAATGCTTGATCCTTAGAAGATCAAATGATCCCCATTTGGATCAACTTGTCATGCTCTTGGGTGAGAGATTCAATGAAGGCATTAAAAGTAGGAATCCTCCAATTTGGAGTAGTGAGATTCCATGAATGAAAGTTTGATACAAATATTGAGTAGTTTGCACCAAGTTTTAAGAATATGGTAAGGATGAGTTGATCATCCTCCTTCTCAACCTTGCACAACTTCAAATGGAACACCAGATGCTTGAATTTGGTGAAGAAATCATTCATAGTTTCAAAGTTGGATGGATGAAGAGAAATCAACTCATTCTCTAGCTGATAGATCCTCAGGTCATTCTACTTATCAAATAAGGAATTTGTCATGTCCCCTCCAACCCCGGAGGAGAGAACATGACCCAAATCTTATACCTGAGTTACCTATATCTGATCATGCACTCGCATGATGATTCTCAATTCTTTTTTTTTTAATCTACACAAGCAAGAATTTCCCCTACTAACATTCCGATCCATACCGTGTATAAATCTTTATCTTTTCCAAACAAACGATGGAGAATCATCCTAGAGAAAATTAATGGTGCAGAGAGCTTCACTTGCGGAATTGAAAACATATCAAAATTTTAGTCTCGCACCCGCATCCCACATCCCACATGTGGAATGGCCATTGCGGAGATCAAAGTTGCAAAAATCAAAATTTACCATAAGTCATTTCTGCATCCCGCATCCTACATCCCACAAATTGCGGAAAGAAGATTTCACCAAATGACATTTTCGCATCTCGCATCTCGCAAATTGTGGAAAGGAAAATGCGGAAGCGAAAATGCGAAGATCAAAATTTCCAAAGAAATTTTTCGTATCCCGCATCTCGCAATTTGTAGAAAGGTTAAATCTACAGAATTTTGATCTGCTAATGAAAATTTCTAAGTATAAAACTTATTTCCAACATCTAGGCCATCACCAATCCGGTCGGTCTAACTTCATAACAACTTAGAAAATTTATTGAGATAAAATTACATACACATATACATCAATCATGAAATATACATTTGCATCAAATACATTCCATTCAAGCATTCATCATATTCATATTCATTTATAAACAAGTACAGTTGCAGGGATTGAAACACAAGAAATAATTATCTTTATCAGAAGCTTGTCCTGCAACCAGCTATATCGTTGCAACGTTCCACCCAACCATAGGCCAATGTGCTCATCAATCTCTCAGCAACATTTCCACCCTTGATCTAGGCATGATTTCCCCAAGGAATAAGGAACACTAGCAAACTTCCCCATATGCAAGGATACAATAAAACACATCCAAGCCAGCACAGTTTGGTTGATCAGGATTACATAGGTAGTGATTTACACATAGCCAAAGTTTATACAAGTCATAGCTAAGCCAACAGATGGGTTTATCAGGCTAGCAACCAAGCCATCCTTCTAGTTGGGTTTATCAAGCTTACACACACAGTGGTTTAAACTTATCCAAGATTCACATGAGACACAACCAAGCAAACAGATGGTTTTATCAGGATGCCAATGGGGTGGAAAGACTGACTGCTAATCTAGTGAGCTCAATCCTATAGTTATGGACATCTACACCGGATCTAGACTGACTTCTAAACATTACACGCCCAACACAAGGAAGCATCCCCTTCTCTCCTACACAGTCCCTCAGGCCATGACTTCCCTTCCAATTCTATTCAGGGTATGCAAAGAAGAAAAAAAGCCCTTTAGATTGGTCTATGAGGTTCCTTCACACACTAGGTTTATCAAGCAAGTCTAGACTTCATTTCCACTCCCCAAATCAGTTCAGATGTCAAACGAGGATTTACACACAACGATCTCAGTTATGTGATTAACAAAACGTAACATAAGCCAAGGAATACACACACACAACAATTATGAATTTCTGATCATTTCCTAAGCTAGACCGACTCCTGCAATTACCAAAAATGAAATTGTTTTCTGGTCATTCAATTCAAAAATACAAATCAGATTTTGGGAATTTGCATTCAGGAAACTAGTAGAGAGGAAAATCATAAAAAGGAAAACAATTCACAGAATAGGAAAAATTCATGAAGGATCAAGACTAAAAGTGGTTTTGCTAGTTGTGTGAATGCCAGAATCCCCCCTTTCCCAAAACATTCAACATAGTCCAAATCGTGAGAGGAAGGTGAAACACGACTGTATGAGGGAAAGACAGGTGTTTTCTTGCCCAAGAAAATTTAAAAAATGTTTTTCCAGAAATGGTGCTCTGCCCATTTCAAATTTCTTCCCACTCTTCCAATCCCCCCCTTATCATTAGTTAAAATCATGCCCCCATCTGATTTTGTTGCATTGACATAGCTGGATGTAGGATATTAATTAAAGATTGCAAATTAACATGATGTCCAAACTTATAACGTTCATCTAGCATAAAAACACCATTGGCGTAAATCTTAATTGCCGAAACATAAACACTAAATCAATGGTGGGGATTTTTCCTTGACCTACACACCATGATTATTTACATCATATTATTTAAATGAAAATGGGGTCAAAAATGGGGTGTTACATCCCCCTCCACCTTCAACAACACTCTCCTCAGTGCTTTACAACATTGAACAAAAAATGTTTTGCCAGTACTAACCTCAGCAATCCGCATAATTGAACAAAAATTGATGTGCCAGTCGCATGGCATCCTCTATCTCCCATGTAGCTTCTTCAGGACTGTAGTTCTCCCATTGCACCTTTACTTGTCCTATTGCTTGGTTCCAGAGCATTGTGAACTTCCTGGTGAGCATGCGCATAGGCTTGATTTGGAACTCTCCCTCTAGTTCCACCTGCATCACATCCCAATTTATTACACGGTTAGGATCATGTACATATTTCTTAAGAAAATAAACATGAAAAACATTATGATCCCTAGTGCTAGCAGGAAATGCAAGTCTATATGCAACTAGTCTTATTCTTTCAAGCACTTCAAACGGCCCACAGTATCTAGGAGACAACTTAGCACAACTCCCAAGTTTCAAGGAACTTTTCTTTTGCTTCACCCTAAGGTAAACATGATCCCAAATACTGAAATATTTGTTCAACCTATGCTTATCTGCATAGCTTTTCTGTCTGTCCTGGGCTGGCTTTAGATTTTGTCTAATTTTTACAACTTCCTGCTCCATATCCTTGAGCAGTTCTGGATCGATCACAACTCTATTCACTGGGTTATCCCAAGTTACTGGTATTCTGCACCTCCTGCCATACAAAGCTTCATATGGACTCATCCCCAAGGATGCTTGTTGTCCATTGTTATAAGAAAATTATACCAAGTGTAAATAGTCTTCCCACTTGGATGGTTTGTCCATCACATACATGCGAAGCATGTATTCCAGCACTTGGTTAACTCTCTCAGTCTGTCCATCGGTCTGAGGATGGTAGGCAGTGCTGAAATTCAACTTTGTTCCCAAGTCTGCAAACAATCCTTTCCAAAATTTAGAAGTGAACTTGACATATCTGTCAGAGACTATTGCCTTAGGCAATCCATGCAATTTAAAAATTCCTTTCATGAAAATCTTGGCAATATCATCAATCTTATGTGTGGACTTTACTCTTATAAAACGGGCTTCCATCTTCAACTTGTCCACCACAACCATGATGGAATCATGTTGTCTCCAAGTCATCGGCAATCCTATAATAAATTCCATGGAAATCACTTCCCATTTCCATTCTGGAATCGAAAAAGGCTACAACAATCCTGCTATGTGTTGATGTTCAACCTTCACTTGCTAACACTTCATGCATCTCAAAATATATTCATCCATGTCCTTCTTCATGCCTGGCCAAAAGTACTGCTTCCTTGCTGTAGCAATCATCTTATGATATCCTAGTGACTAGAATATGGAATTTGATGGATTTTATCCATAACAACCCTCCTCAAATCTGCCACGTTTGGAATATACATTCTACTCTTATAAGTAAGAAGTCCATCCTCTTCTAACTTATAACCTTCATACTTCCTTTCAAGGCTTTGCTACTATAATTTGTCCTTTAGCTGCGCATACATTTCATCTTCAACATTACGGTTAACAATATGTTGTCTCAAATCTGATTGGAAAATGCTAATAAATGCCACATGCATTTCTTGTACTTTCATGCTGAGTGCATCATCTACCTTATTCTCCTTACCTTTTATGTGCTTGATTTCAAAATCAAACTCACATAAAAATTCCATCCATCTAGCTTGCCTAGCATTTAGGGTAGGTTGATCAAACAAATACTTTAGACCACAGTGGTCTGTCCTTAACTCAAATTTTATTCCCATTAAGTAATGCCTCCACATCTTGAGAGCATGTACAATGGCTGCAATTTCCAGATTATGAGTGGCATAACTCCTCTTGTGCTCCTTTAGCTTTCTGGATTCATAGCATATCACATGGTTGTCTTGCATAAGAACTCCCCCAAGTACTTGACCTCATGCATCTGTACATACCACAAAACATTTCTCTGGGTTTGTAACTTTTAAGACCAGTGCACTGGTGAGAAGATACTTTAACCGCTGGAAAATTTCTTCACACTCCGAGGTCCATTCGAACTTTATCCCCTTCCTTTGCGAAGAAGTGATATCATGTGCAACCTTGGAGAATCCTTCAATGAATCTCCTGTAGTAGCCTGCAAGCCCCATAAAATATCTTACCTCTGTCACATTATTTGGAGTAGGCCAATTCTTGATAGCTTCAATCTTGTTAGGGTCCATGGATATACCCTCTTCTAAAATAATATGACCCAAGTATTGAATTCTATCTTTATAGAAGTCACACTTGCTCAGCTTTGCATACAGTTGATGTTCTTTGAGAAATTGCAATGTTAGTCTCAAAATTTCTTGATGCTCTTCTTCATTATTAGAATAAACAAGAATGTCATCAAGGAAAACAAGAACAAACTTGTCTAAATACTTGCTGAACACACTATTCATAAGGCACATAAATGTTGCTAGTGCATTTGTGAGACCAAATGGTACCACTAAAAACTCATAATGTCCATACCTTGTTATGAAGGTTGTCTTATGAATGCATTTGTCCTTGATTCTCACCTGATGGTAACTAGACCTCAAGTCAATATTGGAAAATGCCTTTTCTCCTTTCATTTGATCAAAGAGGTCATCAATTCTTGGTAAGGGATATTTGTTCTTCACTGTGACTTTGTTTAGTTTCCTGTAATCAATACACAATCTAAATGTACCATCTTTCTTCTTTACGAACATAATTGGTGCGCCCCAAGGAGACGCACTCGGCCTAATATAATTTTTCTCCAACAATTCTTACAGTTTCATCTTCAACTCTAACATTTCTGGTGTACTCATTATGTAAGGTGATTTAGACACTGGTGCTACTCTTGGCACAAGCTCAATCATAAAATCAATGTCTCTCTTTGGAGGAATCGCTGGAATCTCATCAGGAAAAAAATCTCTGAATTCTTGCAACACGTGATAGTATTCCAACTTGAGAGTTTCATTCCCTGCTTCCTCCTCAATATGGGTTGCATACAATTGACAACCTTTCCTATAAAAATTATTCAATTGCATTGCTGAAATCTGCCTTACATAAATTACCTTTGGTATGCCTTTTACAACTACTGGGTTCCCTTCTCCATCCATGCATTCAAATTTTTTGTTATAACATTCAAGCTTCACCCTATGAGCTTCTAACCAATCCATTCCAATAAGAACATCATAGGAACCGAGTGGTAGAACATTCAGATCTATGCAAGTGCTCAGTCCATTTATCACCAATGGACATTTCTCCACCACTTCATTAACTTTTCTCTTAGTTCCAGTGGCTAACTGAATTAACCACGACTTGATATGCTTTGATTTCCTAAGAGCACAAACCTCCACTACTCTAGGAGCAATATAACTGTGAGTAGAACTAGGGTCAATCAAAATAGAAATAGATTTCTCAACAATCTTACCTGCGACTTCAACCATTGTTGACTGGTGATATTCCTGGCGGTCTTACAGGGCTGCATAAATTCTAGGTACAACCCTTGCTACTTGTCCCATTGTTTCTACATATTGAATATTATATACTGGCCTTGCATTCTCATTCTCCAGTGGAAAGAACCTGCGCAGATGGGGTCCTGCACATTTCCAACACTAGAGAGGCTCTTTGTTCCACTCCAGTTCTCTTGGATTTTCTCCTACTACTCTGGCTGGATGCTTCTACTGATATCGAAAGTTAGGAGGTTTGAAACCTCTCTTCCTCTGATCAGACTTCTCATTCGTCTTGTTCTTCCATGCCTTCTAGTAGTCAAGTTTTCTCTTTATTTACTCGTAGTAGTACTTAGATTTTCTTATCGCCTCTTCCAGAGTTCTGGGTTCATAGAATTCAATTTAGTCTTTGTAGGACTAAGGAAGTCCACTTAAAAAGTACTGTATTTTTACCTTCTCATATTTAATATACCCGACATACCTCAGTAGTTCCAAGAACTTGTTTGCATATTCCTCTATGGTCTGCTATCCCAATCTTAGCTCATGGAATTCTTTGATTTTATCATCATAGTACCGGTCATAGAGGTACTTCTTCTTGAAATATTTCTGGAACTGTTTCCAGACAATCTTCCTTTCATTTATCTTCTTTACTTTCCTGAAGTGTTCCCACCAAATAGACGTTCTTCCTGCCTGGTTGAAAATGGATACTCGAGCTTTCATATTTCCAGAATAATATTGGACCAGTCAAGCTTCAGCTTCTTGACCAGTCTTTACCTCACATTTGAAGGTAGGCGGCTTTGCCTTCCTGAATTCATCTCATGAGCGGTTCTGGTAACGCCTCTTCCTCCTACCCCTGTGAGATGAAGAGCCTGAATCTTTAGTGGTTCTTTCAGAGTCAAACGACCCACTAGGATATCTCTTCCTTTTATCCTCATGAGAGGAAAAAATTGAACCATAAGTGGATTTTTCAAAGTCAGACGACCCACTAGGAGATCACTTTCTTCCTCTAGCAGTGTTCTTACTTCCTTCTGGCTTTACTATCCAGTCCATAGAGTTCATATTTCTCTAAATTTCTGTCAAAATGTGCAATATGGTTGTGTTCAGCTGATTCTGCTCCTCCTGATCCTTAATTAGTCTTTCGTTGTCTACTTTGTAGCTCTGTATCTCCACCTTGAGGCTTCTAATGGTGGCTGCAAAGTCTAGGGGAGTATCTTGAAACCTTCTCCCACTAGACTCTGTCTCAATATTTCTAATTCTTACATTCCCCCCCATAGAATATTCCTCATGCACATTTGGGTCCCATGCATAATCATTCATATCATGTTTCCTCATGGCCGAACCAACTATTCAAAATCGCACTGCCCTTTTTGAAGGTGATTGTAATTCTTGAAAAATGCGTTAGATAACAAAACTGTTATCTATAATGAAAACCAAGATCACTTACCCACTGCCCATGGTAGTTTTTCTCTGTCACGTGGCCAACAATATGTTGGAACTATTAACCAACAACTCTGTAAATATCCAACTCGGCCCATCGAGGCCCAATACTATAACCACTTTTCTTTCCGGCCCATCCAGGCCCAATGCTGCAACCATCAGCTTTGATACCACACTATAGTGTACTACAAGTTGGTATCAGAGGATACTCTTATCTTTTTAACAACTGATTTTGGCCCATCTAGGCCCAATGCTGCAACCCGTAGCTCTAATACCACACTGTCACGTCCCCTCCCTCCCTGAAGGAGAGAACGCGACCCAACTCTTCTACCTGAGTTACCTATCTTTGATTTTACATTCGTATGATGATTCCCAATTATTATTTTTAATCTACATAAGAAATAATTTCCCCTGCTAACATTCTGATCTAGACCGTGTATAACTTTTTATCTTTCCCAAACAAACGGTAGAGAATCATCCTGCAGAAAATCAACGGTGCGGATAGCTTCACTTGCATAATTGAAAACATATCAAAATTTCAGTCTCACACCCTGCATCCCGCATGTCGCATTTCGCAACTCTCATCTCGCATGCAGAATGGCCGTTGCAGAGATGAAAGTTGTGGAAATCAAAATTTACCATAAGTCATTTCCCCATCCCACATCTCGCATTCTGCATCTCGCATCTCGCATCCCGCAAATTGCAGAAGGGAAATTGCGGAAAGCAGATTTCACCAAACGACATTTCCACATCCTGCATCTCGCATATCGTATCTCGCAAATTGTAGAAAGGAAAATGTGGAGATCGAAATTTACAAAGAACTTTTCCACATACCGCATCCCACAAGTTGCGGAAAGGTTAAATCTGCAGAATTTCGATCTGCTAATGAAAATTTCTAAGTATAAAACTGATTTCCAACATCCAGGCCATCACCAATCAGGCTAATCTAACTTCATAACAAATTAGAAAATTCATTGAAATAAAATTACATACACATATACATCATTCATGAAATATACATTTGCATCAAATACATTCCATTCAAGCATTCATCATATTCATATTCAATGTATAAACAAGTACAGTTGCATGGATTGAAACATAAGAAATACTTATCTTTATCAAAAGCTTGTCCCATAACCATCTATATCACTGCAACGTTCCACCCAACCATACTCCAGTGTGCTCATCAATATCTCAGCAACACTGCCACCCCCGAGCTAGGCATGATTTCCCCAAGGAGTAAGGAACACTAGAAGACTTCGCCATAGCCAAGGATACAATAAAAATCAGCCAAGCCAACACAGTTGGGTTTATTAGGCTCACACAGGAATTATTTACACATAGCCAAAGTTTATACAAGTCATAGCCAAGCCAATAGATGTGTTTATCAGGATACCATCCAATACATCCTTCCAGTTGGTTTTATCAGGCTTACATAGACAATGGTTTACTCTTATCCAAGATTCACATGAGACACAGTCAAGCCAACAGATGGGTTTATCAAGATGCCAAGGGGGTGGAAAGACTGACTGCTAATATAGTGAGCTCAATCCCAAAGCTATGGACACTTACACCGGATCTAGCCTGACTTCTAAACATTACACACCCAACACAAGGAAGAATCCCCTTCTCTGCTACGTAGTCCCTTAGGCCATGCCTTCCCTTCCAGTGCTATTTAGGGTATGCAAAAGAAGAAAACCAGCCCTCTAGATTGGTCTGTGAGGTTCCTTCACACACTAGGTTTATCAAGCAAGTCTAGACTCCATTTCCATTCCCCAAATCAGTTCAGATGTCAAATGAGGATGTAAACATAGTGATCTTAGTTCTGGGATTAAGAAAACATAACAGAAACCAAGGAATACACAGACACAACAATTGCGAATTTCTGAGCATTGCCTGAGCCAGACCAACTACTGTAATCACCAAAAATGAAATCGTTTGCTGGTCATTCAATTCAAAAACAAAAATAAGATTTTGGGCATTCGCATTCAGGAAACGACTAGCAGAGAGGAAAATCGTAAAAAGGAAAACGATTCACAGAACAAGAAAAATTCTTGAAGTATCAAGACTTAGAGCGGTTTTGCTTGTTGTGTGAATGCCAGAATCCCCCCTTTCCCAAAACGTTCAACACAGTCCAAATCATGAGAGGAAGGTGAAACACGACTGCATGAGGGAAAGGTAGGCATTTTCTTGGTGTTTTCTTGCCCATGAAAATTTAAAAAACATTTTTCCAGAAATGGTGCTCTGCCCATTTCGAATTTCTTCCCACTCTTCCAATCCCCACCTTATCCTTAGGAAAAACCATGCCATCGTCTCATTTTGTTGCATTGATATACTTGGATATAGGATTTTAATTAAAAATCACAAATTAACATGATGTCCAAACTTATAACGTTCAGCTAGCATAAAAACACCATCAGCCTAAATCTTAATGGCCAAAACATAAACATTAAATCGATGGTGGGGATTTTTCCTTGACCTCCACACCATGATTATTTACATCATATTATTTAAATGAAAATGAGGTCAAGGCCAAGGTGTTACAGAAGCAAGCTTATCCCAAACCTCCTTGGGAGTCTTCAATCCATTGATGTGGAAGAGAAGATCTCTAGATATTCAGAGGCATAAGCATCCATATGCTTCATCAAGCCTATTCCAGTATTTTTGTTCGTCAACATAATGAATCGGCTCTGCCTTTGTCTCCATTGTGAGTCTGAAGAGTCTTTTGGAGTGAAGATGCATCTCCACGTCCTCCTTCCACTGGTGGTAGTTGAAAGGAGTGAGAAGCTCCATTGGAGGGGCCATTGCGAATGCAATGAAGGAGACTGAGCTGTTGTAGCGAATGCAGTGGTGGAGACTGAAAAACTTGTAAATCACACAATCAAAGAGACAAAGTAAGGTCGACATCCTTCACTTTTGGAATTTTCTTCACACCCACCATAGTTGATCAAGCAAGCTTAATCAACAGTTCCTTAACTTGGGATATTAAGTGGTAAATTCTTCGCGTCTAGTGCAATGCTGGAAGGAGCAATTTTGCTCAATTTTTTTTTTGATCCAAGTGTGAATCTGTAGTAGGAGAAGTGCCTTGTCCTTTTGAGGCTCTAATACTATATAAAATTGAGCACATAGATATGTTAACCAACACACAACTCACAAGATAGATCAGATAATTTTACTCAGAAATTGAAGAATGAAACAGTGCAAAAATGGCTTGCAACTATGAATTCTTTCATTAATAAAAAGTAATTGGATAATTAATTACAATGTAATACAATTTCTAAATAGCCTCATGCAATTCAAATCCATGTGAGGAAATTCGAATTAGTTTGACTCTACTTGACTGCAAGGCAATTGAACTTGTCTAAATCACTATCGGAGTTCAAAAACCCAACTCAAGTGTCTAATTCAGTCTTAATTATCAGTTAACTAGTATAACTAATTGAGGTAGGTGAGTAAATGCGCCTCACCCACATGCAGCCATGCATAACTAGCGCTAACTGAGTAGACCTAAATGTGATAGACTAGAACTAAATGTAACTGACTCCTAACTGAGCTTGACTAGTCACCAACTGAACTGAACTAAAGGAGGTTGGTGTTGGGACTCCCAGTGGCTCCTAATTTGTAGGGATTTATCTATGAGGATCCTAAACTGATGCATGCAAGTGCAGTCAATGGAATT
Organism: Pseudotsuga menziesii; assembly: GCA_001517045.1. Taxonomy (NCBI): domain Eukaryota; kingdom Viridiplantae; phylum Streptophyta; class Pinopsida; order Pinales; family Pinaceae; genus Pseudotsuga; species Pseudotsuga menziesii. Next base: position 1,632,930 of record LPNX011110203.1, on the reverse strand, counting down.
TAGCCTCAATTAGTGTTCCCCACACTTTAGTAACTGGTGCATGTGCCCCAATTATGCCAAGTGGACCCAATGGTGCTAGTGACTAAAAATAGATTGAAAGGACTCCTGATTTAGACATAATTGACCAAATTGGACAAGGGAGGACTATAATACTAACGGGGTTGTAGTATATTGTAATATCAATAGAAATGTCAATAACCCCTTTACTAGGCACAACTATTAATCGAGGTAAGGGGTTTTGAAAAAATGTCTTATAGGCATCCTCTGTATGTAGTCTTAGATTATACACCTATGGGAAGGGAAGACCATGATTGATGATTGTGCTCATATATATGATGATTGAAAAATGAGGATTCATGAATAATTAAAGGCACATTTCACAAAAAAATGACATCCAACCAAATTCTATAGAACATTTTGTCAAACTCAAAAAGTTCAAGTGAAGTAAGTGTGGGTACTGATCAATTTTGGAGGCATTGCATCCTTTGTGTATTCTCAACCTACTCGATGACCTCCTTGAATTCCTTTGTCAACTTCGCAACCTCCCCAACCTCGTCTATTAACTCCTCAATGGACTTAACCTCCCATGTGAACTCCTCGACCTCTTTTGTGAACTCCATGGTGACCTATGCAAACTACTTAACCTCCCGAACCTGCTCTATGAACTGCTTGACCTCCTCTCCCTCCTTTGTGAACTACTTGACCTCCTCTGTGACCTCTATGAAGACCTCTATGACCTCCTAGATCCACCTCTTATGTGAACTCTGTGACCTCTACAATCTCTGGTGAGAGGGAAGATGGATTGTTGAAGCTCTATCTAAATCCTCCCAAATAAGAGTGTTGGAGCCCCTATCAAACTCAACTTTTGGATAGGTATTTGAACCCAATGAGCACTACCTATCTGTGCATGGTGTTTGAATGGCATGCGATATGTCAATTAAATCTGTGCTCAAACCTATAATCCTCATTATTAGAGAGTGCCATGTAATAAGCTTATAAAACCCTCTAATATTTATTAGTAGATAAGGGTTCATAGTTAGGTTGTATGGGTAGAGGTTAAAGGTTCATAGTTAGGGGATATTGATAGAATTTAATGGCTTGTAATTAAGGGGAATGGGTAGAGGTTAGGGGTTCACAAACACGGTTAGTCCCTAACCCTATAACCCCTAAACAATTAGGAATATACTATAAGAATGGATCCTAAGAGAATATGACACAATATAGTAAAACAAACATATTTATTTTCTATACATTTCATAAATATATAGGTAGGGTTTTAAAATTATATATATTTATATAAATATATATAGAGACTACATGGTTTTAAGATTGGGTTGATGTGGTATGGAATTTGGGACAAGGGTTAATTGGATTATGGGTAGAGACCAGGTCTTCATATCCATTGTTTTTCGTAGAACCCTCCAACCCCTAACCAACTATGATCTTAAAAGAGGAATTTTCGTAGGGAGTTACTATAGGGTCGAGGTTAAGGGGTATGCAGTTAGGGGTAAGGGGATAAAGGGTATGGTCATCATGTCAAGTTATAGAATACCATGGATGATTATTTGGATCTATTCCATTGAACAAAAAATGAGATATGACATCATATGTTTGACCACTTTCATATATAACATCGTATTTTCTATGCATAATTAAACCCAAACGAACTCCAAAATTTTGAACCAAATATCCGATGACATGTTCATTTTTTTTTGGTTTCGTCTGATGGGGTCATAGAGTTCCCATGTTCAAATCTACTTGTGGTACACCTTAACCCCTACCAATCAACTATCCTTAACTTCTTATCCCTAACTACATAATGTGTAACTCCTATCCCCCACCTTAAAATACACACCCTCTAACTATGACCAATCACTAATGAAAACAAAATAAAACTTAAGTGTTACCCTTGAATACCATTTAAACTTGACATCTAATAATAATATATAAAAATTATAAATCCCTAACTCCTAACCCCCATGACATGACCAAACTCCATATCCTTTCACTTGATATAAAACCCATACTCCTTAATATTAATTCATTTTCCTAGCTACATAGCCATAATCATGACACAACAAAAACACGTACCCTTTACCTTAACCAAAACATTCCTGCACCTAACCACATAAACCATGATCCCTTCCCTTGTTGTAACTTTGTACCTCATAATTAACTTTTAAGAAAAAACTTGAAATTACGACGATAAAGACTTCCTAGAAAAATATTCCCTATTTATGTCACATGTGATTCCACATTGGCCCACAATTAAGCTACAGAGACAAATGTCATGACATGAATATATTATGATAAATATTTGATTTGTGGACTATGCTTTGTTAAAATTTAGAAGGGACCATTTGAAGAAGGGTGCAAAAGATAAAAACAAATGGAGGTTTGTGGATTGAGTTATGCTAGTTGGATTGTTTAACCTTTAATAAATACATAAAGTTGTTTTTAAAATATTATTTTAATAATATGAATTCAAGTAAAACGAGACGTATTTGGTGTTGTAACCTTAAGGATATAAACTACCAATATATAAAAATTAACAATTAGAAAGATGAGATTATATTCAAATCTACACATCACCGAAAGAAGCCCGATGTCTTCCACTTGTGGATGGAACAATTGGATGTAAGCATGAGATTCATCCAAATCCCTGAAGCCCATTTTTGTTAACTCAATGGATTATTACAGAATAAAAAGTGGATTTTTCACACCTTTGTGTTAGCATGAGTTTTGATGTTGGATGATGGTATTATAACTTCGGTATTATGAATTCTTTTCAAGTTAGTAAATTATGAGCATATTGAAGAATTTGCAATTTTTGGGATCATTTATATTTTAGTTGTTAGTGTTTGTGTATTTACATTATCTAGTTCTATCATTGAAGTAGGATTGTTTTACAAAAAAATGGTTTGCACACTTTCTTCACTACTATATCAAATTAACTAAGATGGTAAAGGAACTCAAGAAAAACATATTCTCTAACAAGAAAGTAAATAAAATATAGGAGTATCATTGCAAATATGAATAATGGTTCCACTATTATGAAACAAGACACTCTAAGGTTTTTCAGAGTTGAAAATCATACTAATTTTAATAATAATCCTAATATTTTATGTCAAACACATTCTAGATGTTATATTGTTGAAGTCACATTCCACATGCACACAATTCCTTTTTAACTACAATTTATTTTTCCATATCTATAGTTTCAAATTCATACTAATTCTCCATAAAGTAATATATATTTCATAGGGTTATCTTAGACTTATTGACGCTGCAAAAACTCAAGCTCATGTTAATTTGGTTACAAAATGGATAGTACTTGACTAATAGATTTGAATTTTTTATCATAGAAAGGAGTTGGAAACCAACCATAACTCTACACAGTCAATAATTATACATGAGAAATATGGACCCAATGTAGAATCCAACTATAAAGTGAAAAATCCGAGAATGTATTAATATTGAAGGTTAATTTAAACCTCTAATATTAGCACAAAACAAACTATATACCAATAAAACACTTAACTTTCTAAAGTTAATTTACCATGTTGAATTGTCATGCTATGAGGCCAACTATGCCTAAAAAATTAAGCTTCCAAAACTTAGTCTACAAGATCTATTGTTATAAAAAAAAACTAGAGAGAAGTGGTTCAATATTCTTCTACGTAGTTTTAATGGGGGTGTTGATAATTAGTTTGTACATATCTATCCATCTCATATTTAGAATCTAGCACCAAATTATTACATAATTAATTTCCAAAATCTAGAGAAAATACTAAAGTGTATTAATGTATTGTCTATTGAAGAAGGAATGTAAGGACAAATTTAAAAATTTCAATATTGGCCCCATGCAACACATTAATTAATATATGGGTATGGTTTTTGATGCTCGAATTGTTAGTGTTAGTCATGTTTGAGTATGGAAACCCTCCCACAGTGTCAATGTGTGTGTCTAGTCTAACCATGCCAAATTTCAGTGCATGCAAGCACACATTTAAGAAATTTCATCATTGGCCCTGTGAAACACATTAATTAATATATAGGTACGGTTTTTTATGCTCGAATTGTTTGTGTCAGTCATGTTTGAGTATAGAAACCCTCCCACAGTGTCAATGCATGTGTCTAGTCTAGCTATGCTAAATTTCAGTCCAAGCAAGCACAAATTAAAAAAAATTCAACATTGGCCCTGTGCAGCACATTAATTAATCATAGGTATGGTTTTTTATGCTCGAATTGTTAGCATGTCTGTCATGTTTGAGTCTAGAAACCCTCAAAAAATGTCAATGTGTGTGTATAGTCTAACCATGCCATATTTTAGTCCATGAAAGCACAAATTTAACCATGCACCCATCCACTCAACCTACAATGCAATATCCTACACCATGGATGTCATGGTCATCACAGCCAAATAAAAAAACTCATTGGTCCCGAAAATGGAGAAATCCTTAACCAGGGAATCAGTTCCCTCACCCATAGTTTCAGCAGCCACACCTACAACTCCCTATTAACCCTGCATCAATTAACCTACCATTAGGACCTCAGCTACCTGCTCAACCTAATCCTAACCCCAACAATAAGGAAGTGCAACAAATTGAACCATTTAACATGACAACTTATTCTATCACCCCTATCACATGCAATGAATTACATTTACGCTTTGGGAGGGTCGTGGAACCCATTTTCATTGAGGATGTTCCATCCCCTACGACTGAAGAAAGAATCCCTAAATGGGTGGAAAGACCAATCGATACAACAATCCCCATTCTCGAGGATGATGAAACACCTGCTGAAACAACTAAGGAGACACACATTAGGAATTGCAATACTAGAACAGGTGCCAAAGGATGGGTCAACCTAATAGATTGGATGAGATGCCACTTCAATTGCAGTTGGTGGCTGAACCTTTCGATATTGGTTCATGGAATTTGTAGGGCCTATTAACCCTCCTTCGAAATAAAATGTTTACATTAATGTTTGCACAAACTACATGACTAAATGGGTGGAGGACACATCCCTAATGAGAGATATTGATCAATTTGTTATGGATTTCCTATTTGAAGAAATATTCACTCACTTTGGGGTTCCCAAGGAAATAGTCATAGATGGGGGACCACAGTTTGTATCTCGTAAAGTTGAAGGCCTCTTGCAGAAATATCATATCCAACATAGGATAACTTCACCATATCATCCGCAGGACAATAGTCAAGTGGAAAGTACAAATAAAGTGATTGAATATATTCTTACAAAAAATGTAAAGACTCATCATAGGGATTGGGATGAAAGACTTTGTGAAGCACTATGGGCATATCAAACTACATGGCACAATACAACAAGGTTCTCTCCTTATGATCAATTAGTGTACGAGAAAAATGTTGTCTTCCCTGTTGAATTTGAGATTAAAAAATTGAGAACCTCTTTATAAGAAAACATGGATTTAACAGAATCCCAAAAGGGTCATTTGAATCAATTGAATGAGCTCGATGAGAAACGTGCATATGCTATATATCATACTTCAATGATTCATAAACAACACTCCAAGTGGCATGAAAGGTTTATCAATAAAAATATATTCAATGAAGGAGACTAGGCCTTATTATATGACTCACGGTTCAAGAAATATTTTAAGGGGAAATTGTGCACCAGATGGTTATGACCATACAGAGTGGACACAATATTTGATAATGAAACTGTGTGATTGACCATGATTGATGAACCACATATACCATTATTTGTCAATGGTCATCGTTTGCGACTCTACCATAAGCCGCTCTCAAAGGATGCATTTTCTTCTCATGTTTCTTCCTATGCAAGTTGTCAAATGTTAGAGCATTATACCACCTAGTACCATGGTGTTATAGCTTATTTTACCACATATGGTTGATCACATATTTATGGCCTTCCCTGTCCCTCTGTAGACTCTTTAAACCCCATGGAATTATATTATCCTTTGATGTTCCAAGATCATCCCTAAAAAACCCCTGTTTATTGTTGTACACGACTTTTAACCCCATACTCGTGTGTACATGCGACTTTTGACTTGAAACCCGCGTACATCGGGATGTGTGCATAAGTCCAAATTTTTTTGGAATTTTCCTCATATGAGTCTGAAAATGGCCTTCCAAATGCCTTGAGAACGCTTGAATTCGGCCCTCCATTACCCTTTTGGAATGCTATATAAGGAACCCCTTGGATACATTGAAGAAGAGGAATTGAAGAGAAAAGAAACTATAGTCCATTGTTTCCTCAGTTTGCTTATACTTGAGTCTGCATCCCTTTGTCCCTTTGGAGCAATTTGTGTTCTTCCCAAGATTTCCTTTGTCTTGTGAGATTTCTATAGAGAGATGGAGTATTGAGGTTGTGGAGGCCCAGGTGGAGGACTTAGTTTCTCCGGTTCATAGATGTGCCTATAGAGGTTGTCACTTTTGTAATCTCTGATTTTATTAATAGAGATATCTTTTCCTGTCCAATGATGTGCATTTGAATATGAATATTGTTTACATGGATGTATTTGATTGCTTATACATTGTTGAATATATATGCTAGAGTAGGTCTAACACATTATTATAGATCATGCTTGTCTTGTTTGATGTTGTTGAGAGAGAATTGCTAATGCAAGCATGAATTGGAAAAGATCAACGAGGATCTACTTCAACCTTTCGGAACAAGGTATGATTTGGTATCCCTTAGTGTTAGATGTTTGGTTTCTCTTGCATACTGGGAAAGATTGATTTCAAGTTTCAATTTATCTGTTGTGGTACCCCCAAAGCAATAGGAAGTTTCTCTTCGTAATAGAATTGGAGACTCCGTTGGGGATGTTCCTTGTTTTTGTTTGGGGTCGGAGGCATAATGTGATTGATATTATTGACTTGATCTCTATTTCTCCTTGTTTCTATGTCACATTTAGTAGTATGTTCATCCATTGACACTTCCCTAGATTGTTTTGACCCTTGGCCTTCTTTTTACCACTTTCTTCTCTATATACACAGGCTTTTGGATAAAAGCCACATACATACGCGGGTTTTTGGCAAAAATTCGCGTATACATGCAGGTTTTTGGCCAAAATTCGTGTACATACGGTGTTGTTCTTTATACATTTGCATACATCCTCCCTTTTGGTTGAGTTTGATGTTGTGGGAAGTTGTTGGGTGGGTTGTGAGTGTGGTTGGGTCTTCCTAGGTTCTGATTTTGTTTGTTGACTGCTTCTTTTGTGTCTAGAGACCACTTTTTCATTGATTTTTCTTTGAAGTAGTTATAGTCATTTATCTTTTTGTTTTTCCATTAGTGCATTACTATTTTTGTCCAGGTTTCTTGTTGGGCTTGTGTTTTATACTTGCTGCAGAGACTAAGAGTTTTAAATGAATTTTATTGCATTTTTCATTCTTTTATAGTGAAAATTACATTAGTTGCATTCTTATTTTCATCTCAGATATGGATTTGAGGAGGTACTTGCATTGGATTGCTTGGATGAGAGTTGTATTCAGGATTTCATATAGGAAGGATTGCATTGAAATTGAAGGAATATATATTTATGCATCTCATGTAGTGGCATACCCTATTTTTCATTCTACAAGATTGCACTTGGAATTCCTTGTTAGGTGTGCACTTTTATTTCACTGCTAAGTCATCATAAATTCATTAGTTGCATGGCCATTTCCCTTTGAGTAATCAAAGCCAATTAAAATCAACGCTTAAATAAAATGAATTACACTCTTTTCTGTTATAGGGTTCACCAACAAGATTAGGGTTTATAGTCTTGGAATAGTTCATTGTGAGTCAATTCTCCAATACTACTAAACACAAACAATTAGGTGTCTGTCCAGGTGAGAGAGAGAGATCCTTGGTATAATTAGTGTTTCTCTGGATGCTCCTCTTACACAAGAGTTAAGCATGAGGAAATGCACATGATTGTGATTGGGATAGCCCTTGGTCACTTTTGTGAGCACCGGAGATGTTTCCAAGATCGTATTCGTATCTGGGGGTCTTTTGAGTTTCAGGATTTTATACCCTGCCCATACGGTTGATGCCGCCTGTGAATTTCCTCCTGAGCATTAATTATATTGGGTTGACCTTAGTTGCCTTACCTAGGTATCACAGGGGGTACTTGTAGAGGTTATTCTGTAGGTGTCCTGGCTAGGTAGGGGTTGGAAAACATAGTCGCTTTATGCGTTGAAGCTAAGGGCCACTATAATTGGTTACATACGTCCGCTTATAGTGTATGGGAGTTTCGAGCCTCTCCTAGGTGAGACATACCTACTGCATTTAGGAGCTCACATATCCTCACCTTGCTTTGCTTGTATTTTGGCTGTAGATTCTCTAAGGAGTGTGCTCTTTGTGCGCTAGTGGGATTTTGGGATCGTGGTTACTTGAGTATATTTATGTTCTCTTGAGTTTAGATCCTTTTATTTTTGGCATGCCTAGTATCTTGACACTCATCCTTGGTCCTAGTACGGGCTCTGGTGTCGGACTTGGGGGCATCACAGCCCCTTACCGTGCTCGTGGATTTGGGAATGGCCATATTCCATCCTCTAATCCATTTGTGGAGGGTTTTTATTCCCTTCGATCGGTCCTTACACCAGTAGTCACCCTCACGAGGGTGGTACTGGATACGTGAACATTGGGTATTCACCTTACTTTCCTTCTTATGTCCCATCGTTCACCACATTGTTTCCTTTGGATGCACTTCTCATGATCAATCCTCCCTATATCCTATAGTTTGGACTCTTTACTGAATGTTTCTAGTTGTTTTGGACTAATACTATTGTCATGTAGGGTCCAATTTTTTGTACACTCTCTCCAACACTTTGACCCATTCGTTCCTATCACAAGTATTATGTCTAAACTGGAATATAGGTTAGGATTTCACATCCGCCAGCATTTTTCATGGCCCTATGACCATTTCATCTTAACCTTAGGTACGGACCCATTCCATGATGTCACAGAACCTTCATGCTACTGTTAAAAGTGGAATTATGTGAATGGTAGAGCTTTCCTATACATGGTTTCCCTAGTTAGATCCTATAATGTAGTTGGTGCCCATGCTGGCATTTATCCTTTAGGTTGTGGGAGTCCCTTTTTAGTCCTGCATTGTCCTTGAGCAAGAGCTTCATACTCCTATTGAACTTTATGCTGACCATTTCCCTAGGACTGCCTTGTTTATATCAAGTTGTAATTGCATTTTCATGAGTTTTGCTTGCCTTCTTGAGCTTTATGTCGGCTCCCTGATTTTGAGTTATCAGATATATAGCCCAATCTTATCTCAAGTCTATCCAAGTAGAGCCTTTTTACATATATTTTGCAGCTTAATTACCCCTTTTACTGGGAGGAGACCTTCCCCCGAGTGTCGTTATCCTGCACATATATCCTTGCATTGAGCATAGGAATGTTCCACTGCTTGGAACTAGTTTGCTTGTCCCTTGACACTCGCCTCCTCCTATACAGTGTACTAGAAAGAAATTTTATTCTTTTTCAATCTTTTCAAAATATCTAAAAAAGTCCAAAAAATAAAAAAAAAACCAAAAATCCGGACAGGAAAAGATGTTATCTTTGGCAGTAGTCGAGTCGTGTCGCCTTCAAATAGAGCATTGTATATCACATCCATTGGTTGGGTATTAATTTGAATTTAGGATTTTTACTCGTTACTCTGAGTTTATCTCCACTGACTGGTTAAGCTTCCAGTCCCTATGGAGCCTTTGTTGATGCCTCTTGTGTCACAAAGATGTCCTAGTTTGCATATCGATTCCATGCTGCCTACCTTCAATCACCATTTTCTTGTATGCTCTTGTTCGAAGGAAGTTAAAGCCTGAGTCAATCATTCCTTAGTTATCTTGACTTTGCATGTTGGCCATTCTTGGTATTGTTACTGGTTTATGCACATCTTATTTGTTGAATTATTCCACATTATACAACATTCTTGAGTACCTCGTGTTGGTTGATGGGGGATGCATGAATTCCCTCCTTCCAACGGATGCCATTCCATCGACTTTAGATCATTTATTCTGGAATAGGATTCTAGATTCCTTTGAGTGCCTTGAGACTTACAGTCATCAGTGGTAGGTTCTCTTGCCATCGAAAGTTTTGGGAATACATCAATGTCCCCTGATCGATGGATTCTTCCAAGTGTTCGACCTCGACACATTTATTCACACTTGTTAGATTGCACTTTGTACCTTGATTCTGATTTTCATTATCGGTGGGTGATCTCACATCTATTAACGGTATACATCAATGACCGGTAATCAGATGATGGACTACTATGTTCGACCTCGAAACATCTATTCACATAGTAGAAAATGTACTCGTAGCATTTCGTGTAGAATACCTTCCATCTTGGTGGCATTCCATGTATGCTACCTCCTTGATCGTTCCAATGTTCATGAGATTTCAGCTCTCACGATTTGATTCCGGAGTATATCAGATATCTTCAGCTACGATGGAGATCTTGATCCATTGTATGTCTTCAGCCATTATGGAGATCTTGATCTATTGTATATCTTCATCCACTTTGGCGATTCTGATCTATTATACATTGTACGTGGCGATGACCACACATGACACATTTTGTATATCATTCCGATTCATGGCCATTGTACTCTTATGTATCCGGGACTACTCCATGTATTTGCAGTCACATGTAGAGATTAATCATTGTATTGTACTGATGAGTGGCTCGTTGTTCCACCTAGGTATTCATTACTCCACTTCTGGGATGGATTTTGTAATGTATTTCGGCCATCATGTTACCTCTCTGACCTCACACATTAGGGGGCATCTGTTATAGCTGATTTTACCACACATGGTTGATCACATATTTATGGCCCTCCATGTCCCTATGCAGACTCTTTATACCCCATGGACTTATATTATCCTTTGATATTCCAAGATCATCCCTAAAAAAACCCTTTTATTGTTGTAAGCGAATTTTACCCCATACTCGCATAGTACACACGAATTTTGACCTCAAATCCACGTACATCGGGATGCGTGCATAAGTCCAAACATTTTTGTCATTTTCCTCATATGAGTCCGAAGATCCTGACTCGTGGCCTTCAAAATGCCTTGAGAATCCTCAGATTCGACCCTCCATTACCCTTTTGGAGTGCTATATAAGGAACCCCTTAGATACATTGAAGAGGAGGAATTGAAGAGCAAAGAAACTATAGTCCATTGTTTCCTCAGTTTGCTTATACTTGAGTGTGCATCTCTTTGTCCCTTTGGAGCACTTTGTGTTCTTCCCAAGCTTGACTTTCTCTTGTGAGCTTGCTATCGAGAGATGGAGGATTGAGTTGGTGGAGGCCTAGGTGGAGGACTCGGTTTCTCCAGTTCGTAGACACACCGACAAAGGTTGTCACTCTTGTAATCTCTGATTTTATTAATAAAAATATCTTTTCCTATCCAATGATGTGCATTTTAATATGAATATTGTTTCCATGGATGTATTTGATTGCTTATACATTGTTGAATATATATTCTAGACTAGGTCTAACACATTATTACAGAGCATGCTTGTCTCGTTTGTTGTTGTTGAGAGTGAATGCGGCTAATGCAAGCGTGAATTGGAAAAGATCAATAGGGATCTACTTCAACCTTCCGAAACAAGGTACAATTTTGTATCCCTTAGTGTTATATGTTTGTTTTCTCTTGCATGTTTGGAAATATGGATTTTTGGTGTCAAGATGTCTGTTGTAGTACCCCTAAAGCCATAGGAATTTTCTCTCTGTAACATTTTGAATACTTCATGTTGATTTATGGACTATATTATTGGAACATTGAATCATATTTGTTAGCAATAAGCTTTCTTAGTGGCAGATGACACCTTTTCATTCCCCATGGATTGTGACAAAAATAACTTCTGAAGGTGTCCAATTATTAGAAGAACTTGAATCTCCACCAGCATTCTGAGAATTCCAATTCATACAAAGCCACTGCAGCACACGAATTCTTTGCAACTACGAATTCTAAAACATGTGTTGTTTGGTGCTAAAATATTTATTTCTCATGAAAATTGATCTCTGATTTGTGCTTTTGTTGTTCTACTATCATATTGATGAAATAAAAAAAGAGGTATGTGTTGCATGGCCAAGGATAGGATGTGAAATTGATATATGTTTTAATGTAGGGACAAGGTTGGTACATGCTACAAAGAATCTCCTAACTGAGGCTGATTTAAGACATAAATATTCTCTATGGGTAATCAATCTCTTCTGTGAAAAAATGCATGAGATTGTGAGAAAGATCCTAAAAACCTTACCAAGGAGGGAAGTCTCTTTCACAACCTCCTTCTATCAAAATTTGGACGGGGCTGAAAATACACCTTGACCTTGAAACTGTTCACAAACTATCCTTGAAGATGGAAAACCCTGTTGTTTTGGACCTTCAACCAAATGTACTTCCTGTTGTCCCAATTTTGTAGTAAAATCTGAAATAAGTTGTTGAAGAAGGAAACAACTAGGTGGTGATCATGGGGATTTGTCAGTCTACACCCTTGTTTGGTGTAGCCTGTCAATGAAAAAATATGTACATATTTGAGAGGAACCTAGATAGTTGAAAGTCCAAGTTGATAATCAGACATTGAGTTGATGAGAAAAGGTTTGTTTAATATGACAAGGCAAGGTGCTCAGATAAGTGGGTTAGCTCAATTGGTTTCAATGGTATGTTTCAATCCATATTTTTCCATGAGGTCACTGATTTTAGTCTAGTTGAGTCCTGCTAGGTTATTAGCTTCTATTGTAGTAGTTCTCTAGATTTTTTGGGAAATGGGGAATCCTATAAGGGATTCCTTTGAAGAAATATACATGGTATTAATTGTATTTTTTATGTTTTTGGCAATTGAGACTTTAGCTTTTGATTTATTAAAACTACTACATTGATTTTAATGAAGGATGGGCTACCTGATTGCAAAAATCCTTTAACATACTTTGCATGATTGTACAAGATATAATTGGAAGTATAATGAATGCAAAAAAATCCATTTTTAATGGAGGAATATTTACTTCCCAGTATCATTAATATAGACTTGCCAATGCTCAACCAATATAAGTGTCGAGAAAATTAATTAAATTAATCACCATGAAATCATTAAACTAGGGCATAAGATTAAAGGTGCCAACACTATATGCGCAAAGACTAGAAAATGAACCTATCTAATATATGGAAAAAATATGAAACTACAGTTCTACCAAATCACAAGAAGAAACTTGTTCGTTGGGAAGCGAAACATTGTGCTGGGATAGGCTACAATCTTTCACTCAAGCATGTATTGAGCATTCATGTAAGAAATTCCAATGGAAAATGTCATCCCCACCTTCAAGCACCCTTCATGTTAAACTATTCTCATGATTTCAAAAGCAAACTGGGCATATAAAAAATTCTCAAAATTACTCTACCCACACATTGACAACTGCAAAGAAAGGACTCATTATACAAACTCAGGTTATGGATTTTACACGGAACTTAACCCAAAATTTTTATCATTTAAAATCTAATAATATTTATGCTATCTATGATTAGAGAAATTCAATCACTAAACTAAGAGTGCATGGGAAAGGAATGTCAAGAAAAAGGATCGATTCACACACATATTTACCACAAAAATTATATCAACAAACTAAAAATATTGTTTTATTAAATTTGGAATCTCGAATAACACAAGACAACCCTGCACATTGAAGTTAACAAGCTTGTTTGCACTCGTGAATTAAAGGAATTCTAATTATAAATCAAAGTTGCAATCTATTCAACAGTTTATGTTTGGATCATTACTTAATGAAACTAAGAAATAGAGATACAATTTACGTTCATCCAACCCCTTCCCTAGGGGATCTATAGTTGTTAATTGGAAGTTGATCTATATTAGAAAAGGGGATGTATAGTTCATTCAACCAGTTAACAAACTATCCAAGAATTCCAGTCATCATTAGGGGGGGGGGTTGGTTGTCTTCCTATTAGAGGAATCCAAGAAAAGCGGAGTTACTATCCTCGATGATTGATATTTATGAGTGGGAGTTACTAAACACTAAATTATTTAATGAGAGAGAGCAACATAAATGTGAACATGCCTAACAACAACTGTTAATGTGAGCATGTCTAATGATAATCATTATTGTGAGCATGTGCTATCATGATTTATAATCTACATAAATGCATTTATTCTACATGTACTTCCTCCTCCTCCTAAGATCCATATTATTTCATGTTGTTTATTACCATGTATACACAATACATTGGAAACTACATATCTAAATGCAACAATGTATTAAAAAATAGTATTAGAATGAATGTGTATTTTGTTTTATAATTAAGTTTTCCAAAGAATAAATTTACCATGTCAACAAGTTCATCCCCCCATCATAAGCCTTAGCCATACACATGAAATATAAACTAAGTTTCCAAGGTCTACTCCACGGGGGCTTCACTTGTTGACCAATATCCTATCACGTTAGTTCATATTGTGGGTTTTAAAATTATCAAAAATCAAACCAATATATTGCAGGTATTGGGGGGATGAGGGGTTTAAGGTGGGGGTGGGTAGGGTGGTTTATAAGGATTGAGGTATAAAAATGGGTGGGGAGGAGGTTTTAAGTATTAGGAGGGGGTTTCAACAAAAAGACTTTGGGTCAATATCTCTCGAAATTAAGGGTATTCTTTAATATCCCACGATCGCACGTGCTATGTGAGAGGTTCACTAAGTGAAGTCCCCGTGGTCTACTCATTTATTATTCTTGGTATTACAATGAAATTACATAAAATATATGCCATCATATTTCAGAAGTCTCACTTTCAAATAAGGGATACAGTTCCATGGTGTTCTCTCCTTGTCAAGTAGTTTCCATTGTTAGAATTCATCTCACATGGTTGCAAGTCAATTCCACAAAGACTAAGCATATCCTCACCATTTTATCCAAATATAAGCATATCCTTGATGTTTATCAACATAAGAAAATGTAAATAGGAAGTTACTTTGGACTTAACATCCCGATAAACCTCAGAAAAACTCAAAATATATAAAAAAGATTGAAAAATCAAGCTACAGGAAATTTTGTAGCGCTTTTGCAAATTTCTGTGTGATAGGCTCTACATAATTTCATAATTTCCTGTAGTGGTCTTGTAACTTGCATCCAAACTTGTGCTACTTTGTAGCTTCAAAATAATACAAACTTGCTACAGAGAAATGCTTTGTCTCCAAATTTGGGAACATTCATGAAATGGGTTCTTGAAACCCTTATATACCTTGATCATCAAAATATGTATTGTTCTCTGTCAAACTTGTGACATTGCTCCTGTAAGTTGGTCTAACCTATTACTTGTTTGGACTTTGTGCTTTTCTTGGATCCATTTCACATTCCAACATCTTCCCTGTCTATATATATTATTAGACAAATCAAAAAGTTTATTATGATTTGTTACAAATCTGTGCATTCTTTTGATCTCAACATTCCCCCTCAGTAGTATTTCATTCTCCAATTTTACATGCTTAATAACCTCCTAGGAATTCTTGAGATTCCTTTGGATTGGATTTTTGGTCTTGGTATTCTTTTCTTTTAACTGGTGTAATAGGGCAATTTCATCTATCTCCTTTAGCTAATGTAGTAGGGTATTTTCATGCATCTCTGTATCTTTGTTGGACTCATTTTTCCTAGACTATGATTCTTCACTATCTGAATATGGCAAGTTCAATATATTACTTCTCTTTCTTTGAGCGTGTCAGGGTGAACTTAACACAACCTTTTCTATTTCTTTCTCTTCTTTTGAATAAGTATGACCATGAGGACTAATTTATGGCAATTCTAGAAATTCATTAAGTGTCTTTTCAATTGTTTTCAAGACATAATCAATTTTCTTCTCCCTTTCAACAAATTGGTCAGTCTCTTCATCAAAAATCAAATTTGAATATTCAATTCCTTTTTCCTAATCATGTTCAAACATATCTGGTTCTTTCAATTTATTAAGCCTAGGGATTCTCCTTTCCTTCACAACTTTAGGGACAAATTTAGGTAGTCTTGATTTTGCTAGTCTTTCTTCCTTATTTAGCACATAATTATTAGCATCGTCACATTCTATAGTAATGCAATTGTTTCATTTCAAAGGAGGGTTTAAAATTGCTTTTGCATTCAACCTGAGCTTATTGGTTAGACGAGTATGAGGTTTTCTTAGTGTATAAATTTTTTGTAACTTTCCAGCAGCCTAGGAATTGAATTGTGTTGGATTATTGAGGAAATTTTCATTGTTTGTTGATTTATGATCAGATTGTGGATCCAAAGCATTGGATGTAAAATCTTGACATTATTAGTAATAGTGAGGAAACTCTCATTCTAGGCACGTATTTGTAGATCTCTATGCACTAAAACAAACCTAAGGGGAGATATAGGAAAGGAAGTCATCAACAAGATCCCTACAACTATTAAGCCATAAATTGTAGATCCGTTAAGACACTCCTGTAGAAGCAGATTAATATTTGGGGCAGTGAAAAGAGTTTTTTTAGAACCATTGGGTTAGTCCTATGGATGCGAATAGAGGTTGGTAACATAAGGAACAAATCTGGGCAGCAACAAACCCTCAATATCCATACTTTGTAATAGTAACTAGACCTCTCTTCTGACAAGTACATGGTACCTAGGCTATAAAGTTGGCCTCAAATAATAGATCTATGTTCATTCTGAAATGAAATCATATCATTTTCAAGCACCATAATCCAATCATAAAACAAAAGGGACTATTGAATATGCAAAGTGGTTGCAAGTGCCTACACAAAAGATTCAATCACAATAATATCTACATTAAGATTCCAACAAATATACCTAGGAAGTTTTATGATTGGATGAGTTTCACTCTTGGAGACTTGTCATCACTATCCTCTTCATACCAAATACCTTCAATACCTACTATTGTAAATTTTAGGTGAGGTCCTTCCATACTTATCTTTCAATGTTTCAAAATTATGGTTTCTATCTCATTAAAGGAATCTTCCATAAATTAACCCTTGTTAGTTTAATTTCATTTGTTGATTTCTTAAAAAAAACTGATTCGAAATGCAAGTGAAGTACCTTTATAATCTACAGCCTTAGGTTAATGTATTTAAGATTTGGAACTCTAATTACTCTAGTGGACCTTGCTCTTTTTTTAATCCTTTCTTTATTTTCCCTAGGGTTTCTTGGCTTTGTCCTAAATCCAAGTAGTGACTCCACTCTCTCTTTTACTTCTATGTTAATAAGAGTTTCAGATATATGTTTGATCAGCTTACATTTTTTGTTGTGACTACCACCATTCATTGAACATTAAATTGTTCTTAGTTTGAATATAAAAGTGGATGGACCATCGTTCGACGTCCAGCAAGCCAAAATATCTGGACAATCATTCTACCTCCTAGGCGAAGACATGGACACTATTTAGGCATGTAGTAAGTCAACTTAGAAAAATAAAAATAAAAATGCACTACACAAACTTCATGACATGCAAAATTTATATGTTGTGCATTATTACTAGCCATTTTATATCTAATTTTTATTATTATATTCGATAAGTTTCTTTCAAGAGTTAATGTCTTTTATGGTGGTTTTGTAGAATTTATCTAAGAACAAAAAATGCATTAGAATCTTTTTACATCAGGTAACTCAATAACTCACTTGCGATGTTCTCTTCATCATCTTCGCTGATAATATTTAAGACCTATTTACATGGCATTCTTGTAAATCTTTCATGGATTTTCCTAGCTCTGCTTTATTTGATTGTCAACACTAGCAAGAGGTCTTCCTACAAAAGTGTAATTAATTCATATAGGCTATAAATTATTTGTAATTCAGATGTATAAGCATTTCATATATTTATTTAATCAATTTAAGTTTTTACTTTGAATACTAGCATTAAATGAACATCTAATTGTGTTGAACCCGAGGATATGCTTTGCATGGGATAGCTTCACTATCAATGATGTTCATGCAAGCTGAATAGCGCTATTTTATGTAATTGGGAAAGGAAGGATTCAAATAAAATAGGGCATCTTTTCTTACAAAATCTTATGTTCCTATGACAATCTACATGCCATACTCGAAACTTTTGCAGACAGATATTTATGCCACATTTTACAGAGAGTTTCTCCTAGAGCTTGCTATCAGGGTTTATCTTCAAGAATTTGCTTTTCTAAATTAAATAAAGATATCAATTGACAAGTAATGTTTAAACTATAAAGATATGTATAGTTCACTGTCATTTAATAGAAGAAATAATGGAGTGCATGTTCTGGGGTTCTATTGGATGGTTTCCTTGGCATCATCCATTGCAGTGTTCATTTGCTTGGATCAATAAATCAAGAAAAAATTGCTTCAACTGAGGCATATTCATGATTGAATCGAAATGGCAGGTGGAGAATTGAACTATGAAGAGGGCCTACTTTTGGATTTGCATAGGAAAATCAGAACTCTGCAATTCTTGAAATCATTGAAATGACATAGAAATTTCACTAATGGCAGCACCCGACAGACCAGTAGAAACCATGGCAACAACAAACCCATGTCTTCCCAATACAAAGGATGCAACACAAAATCAGCTTCCTAAACCTGCACTAAAATAATTCCTAGAACAGGGAAGAACCATTGACATGTGTAATTCAATGGAAATGTTGAGCCCTTCATCTGTGTAAAGAAATACTGCTATAACTCTGAATTCCTGTCCAAAACACTTATACTGTTGGAAAGAAATACTGCTATAACTCTGAATTCCTGTCCAAAACACTTATACTGTTGGAATAGAATCATTGTCTCAAAAAAAACAAAGCAACAACCTCAACAATATACAAGAATTAAACAATAGAGAAGCAGTACCATCAGTGAAGTACAAACAACCTCACAAGCTCTTTGGTTGATAATGACAATATTCTGGAAGAATAGTTGTCACTGGAGGCTAATGCAATTATGCATTGTAATTATGCCAATTTATTATTGCATTATATGAATGTTGGTCGCATGCCAATAGGTATCCTACGATCAATTCATAGGAACCTAGTGCATAGATCATTTTTCTCTTCGCTTAGCTATGCAGAGCTCATTTATTTTTTTGAATAGTGATAAGTATTTACAAAGAAAATATGCAGTCAACATAAAAGAATACAGATTCAAAAAAGTGAAGACAATTAATTCATGCAACTAAAATGTAATAAAAATATCTTTTCTCAAACCTTGAATCAATGTAAATCGACTAAAACCAATCTTGATTCAAGCTACAACAAATGGATAAATCAAGCATCAAATGAGAACTATAAGAATTCAAGGGACTAACACAATATTTAACCAAAATACACACAAACTTGAAAAATCGACAAAATGCTTCAAACAAAAGAAATAAAAAAACCATAAAAATTTGTCAAGATAGTCATATTAAAAACTAACATGGTTTCATGTACTTTAATGAGCTCATTCTTGCTTAGCAAAAGTGTTGGCAAATTAGTTATTTATCCTTTAATGTTAGGACACTATCTATGTGAAGAGATAGCTCCTAGGCCTAGCTTTCTCAAATTCCATTGTCACTTCTTGTCACATACAAGAAAGAGACAATGTAAGAGATTATAAATATCAAAACATCAATATTTAAATAAGTTGCATGAAGGTAATGTAGCTCAAATCATCAATGTTACAGCAAAAAATTACAATGTAGAATCTATTTTTACCTAAAACGCGACCTCAAATTCACATATAGTGATCACCAGCAAAGGTACATGGAACACCTGGACAAAAATAAAACTCAAGAGTCCTTAATGTGCATTAAATCATATCCAATCTTAGGTGAAATTCATTTTCCAATCCACATTCTGGCCCTGGTCCTCATTTTCGACATTGTTGAACACGACCTTCTCCAGATAATCGTCATTATGATCATCCAAAACATTATGTTCCACATCAAGTTCATTAGAGAAATTTGTTATATTGTTTTCTCCCCTTCTTTCATGATCTGGTCACCAAAGAGCTAATTCTCTTTCATATGGAAAATTGTTAACCTCATACTTTGTTACATATAATCCTAAGCATGTATCCACATTTTTATCAAGCTTGTTCCTCGACTTTGACTTCAATAATGTCAGTGCACTAAACATTCTCTCATCCTCCACTGATCCCAAAATAATGGTTTGACATAAATATGCTAATTTGAAATATTCTGACATTTTTTCCTGTAGAATTTATCTACCAGTGAGCTTATTCCATAATCTTGTAATTGCACAATATTCTTTACTATCTGACGGAAAAAATTGGTCCCACATTGTTCTACCAAAGAATTCAGCTTGACCTGTCAATTTTTTTCGATCTAAACTACATTGAATATGTTCTCCTTGTATCTCGGCCTCTCAACAAAAATGGCTTTGCAAAATATTGAATTTATTTATAAAGTCATCCTGTATAGATTTTAAACCTCGACTATGGTCCCAATATTTGGGGTATACGATAGACATGGCCTCCAACAATTCATCTCGAGGAAACCATTCTCTTATCTCTAATGATAGTGATTTTGCAATTTCTTTCAAGTTGTGTCTCACTGAAATGACAACATCATGAAGTCATTCTGTTGAGACGGGGCACTATTTGGTGGATCTTCCTATCTTCTCATTATAATAAAAGGGAACCATATGCCCATGAACTGCCATACTTAGTATCCCTTTTTCATCAAACTTAATAAAAAAAATCATTTTCTATATTGATTATCTTCCTCCAATTTGTAAATGCTAAATCTGTAAAAGACTCTGCCATAATATACAAATTATCCAATGCAAGACATGTTAATTTTCTTTCTCTTGTGTATTCAGCAATATACATCGTGCGAATTTGAGCCATCTTCACGAGGTTATTCATTTCATGAAGCATAGGAAGAATTCCATCCAATGCTAATAATGCCTCTATATCAGATAGTAGAATAGAAGAGTTTGATCTTTTTCTACACTTGAGCGATGTTCATACATCACCCCTACCCAGGATGCATATTCATTGAATAGTCTTTCAGCTGGTCCCTTCAATGATATGCTTCTTGTATCTACTTCTTTTAATAGTTTTTTTCGATTTGTAACACCATCAGAAAAAAATTTAAACTCTAAAAATCATTTGGGACTCTGACAAAAGTATGCATGAACCTCACGTACAAGTTATTCAACCTTTGAAACCAATGAAAAGTTGCTCACTATTTTAAATGCGAGATTCATCCTGTGAGCCATATAATGAATACTAAGCATATACGGTGAAGCTGAGAGTTGCAGTCTAACACAAAATCCATTCCTTTTTCCTTGCATTATGGATGCTCCATATGCTCCAACAGATACTATTTTTTTTGCAATCATGGAATGATCCATACCACCAGTTTCCTTCAAACTATCAATAACAAGTTCATAAATATTTTCTGTTGTAGAACTTTTGGTCATTTTATGAATTCCAAGTAGATAGGAATGCCTGATATGGTCATTGACCATATAAATTCTCATGCAAATCCATGAAGTATTATCAATAGTAGTAACTTCATCCAAATACAGTGACAAAAATGTAGCATTTACAATCTTCTCTTTCATATCATCCTTTTCTACTTGAGCTAGATATTTTCCCCATTCCCAACCACTCTATAAAGACCAATGAGAAGATGGAAAATTTGGCACTTGAATAAAATATAGATATTTCGTCATTTTTGGATAATCTGTCATAGGATGACCATTGGATAAGAAGTGAAATACAATGCTTAATTGTATTGTCTTTGATAACAAATTTATTTCCATCATCTTTCCAAATTGAGATTTGATGGTTCCTCCACTTTCCTCAAGTTTTTTCTTATTTAGTAAGAATTTATTATATTCCACTTCAAATTGGAGATGTTGACATTCGTTAACTGATTTCCATATGGAAATAGATCTATTCTCATTATTTGTTGTTTTCTTATCATACACCTTCCCAACATGCTTCTCGATTGTGTCTAACTTCATCTGCAATTTCACTACCTTGCCAAGTTTCCAACTACATGAAATGAATTTAACTTCTCGTGAGATCTCATTCTCATTTTCTGGAGGTATTGGTTCAATACATGGGTATATTGAGACCCACTCAACTTTGAATTTTCTCCCTGTGTCCCATTGGCCCTTTTTCCTTTTCCGTGAATGCTTTGTGTCACCTTGCAATGAAAAATATTCAACATTTGGTCTACCAATTTCAAATGGAAATGCATTTGTCTCACTTTTATCATTAGAGGAATTTATTCTACCATCCATTGTCTGGGTTGCAGATGCATTGTCAAAAGTGTTGACATCTCTCTCACCGATACCTTTCTCAAGAGATATTGAAGCATGAATAGGACGTGGATTATTGGATTGAGGATTTTGAAAATATGATATTACATCCTTTTATTTTTATGTTTTATTTTTCTTTCCACAATCCATGTTTGACATCTTACTTAATATTCCAAAATTGAAATTCCAAATCGATATAGAAACCAGAAGTGATTCCTACATGAGAAAAATTATATAAAATTAGTACAATGGCACATTATCAATTTATATTGACCCGACTTACAATGTGTGTTTACATTGACTCTTTCAATGAATTTTAATTGAATCTTTCATTGACTCTTTCCCCTAAGGAAGTATAGGTGTCAATGAAACACAACTGCACTGACTAGATTCAGGGAAAGTGGGGACTCCACTTGTTATCTCGTGCCTTAATGGTCCAACGGACATGTGGGGACCTCAATCTTGACAAACCGATAAAATAATAGAATCAGAAATTATGCTCAATCTTGGACTCCACTAGCCTATTGAGGTCATTATTGTGTTCAAATCACGTAAGTCACTTCAATGTGAGACACATTTCATATCATGAAAATTTTTATATTGAAAGAAAAAGTATAACTTTATGTAGACCTCAAGTCTTTCTATTATCTCTTTTCTATGCAATTTACATGATATTTACCTCAAATTGAAATTGACATTGGTAAATGAAGCTAATCTTGAAACCCAAAGAGAATAGGTATTGTTGAGTATATAGTTGTCATTGATGTCAAAGGTGTTCACGAATGACAAAGGAATAACCAGTGGATATGATGGCAAGACAAAGTCAGTTAAATATTAAGATAGTGGTGGCATGGCATGGCATAGTTGAGGATATGGCATGACACATATGCTGACATGGAATATGATGGTGTCCTAATGATGATGAAATACTAATATAGTGATGTCATGGCATGGCACAGTTGAGCATGTGGTATGACACATATGATGACATGGAATATGACGGTGTCCTAATGATGATGTCATAAAAGTTCATTTATAACAAATGCAATGGATGAGATGGACATGGATGATAAAACAACGTGAATGACTGATCTGAAGACTTCCAAGACTGTCAACAGTATGATGTAAACAATGGTTAATGAAACAAAGAATAGAGGTCGAGTGGTAGTAGAGATGCGGTATGAATGACAAAGCTAGTTAGACAAATGAAGAGTGGAAATGCATAAGAGTGAAATGAATGAGAGATAGAGTATATGTAATAATCAAAGAACAAAGAAACTATATCTGCGAGAGTGTTTATAAATTCCTTATAATCAATAGCATGATGAAATTATCTGTGTATATAAATCTTCAAAACTATTAGAAACAGTTGCAGAGGATTTTCACAAAGACATTATGCAAATATGCAAAGTCATGGTGAGATCCACATTCGATTTAAATCGATGGTTAGGAAGCATCTCGCACAAGATCCAATGGTTAGGAAGAATGCCGCAAAAGATAGGAAGAAGGATAAAGTTTCATGAAGGATTAATATCGGAAGGCTTATATTAATCCCGCACTAGATCCGATGATTAAGGATCAGTTCCGCAACAATCGAGATTAGACGAATGAGATTAGTTCCACTAAAAGAGCTCGACATTGTGGAATAAAAATGCGGAGAGGGAATTGTGGAAATAACTTTTAAAGATTCTATGAACCTGCAATATGCAACCCGCAATACGGAAGATTGAAGGTCAAGAAATACTCAACAAAAGATCGAGAGTGTGGAAGAAAACTTGTGGAAAGAATATTGTGGAAAGGAGCTTGTGAAAATGATCTTGCACAAAGAAGCTTGCGAAAAGGAGATTGTAGAAAGAATATTGCGAAAAGGAGTTTGTGGAAAGACAAAAGCAGATAGTCGACATCCTGCATCCCGCAATATGGAGATTGATGATCAAGGAGAAGCCTGCAGGAGATAAAAGGTGCAGAATGATTGGTGTGGAAAGACAACTATGAAAAATCACGAAAGGACATTTTGGAAAATTCACAAACCCGCATCCTAAAATCCGCATCTTACCTTGGATTAACAGTTAGGGAAATGCCCGATGAAGATCAACGGTGGGGAATCCTTGATGAGGAAACTGTGGTTTGAAAATATGATTTCGAGGAGGAAATCTATGTGCTAGATTGATGGACTAGAGAGACTTAAAATTAGATCAACAACCTGGATTGATTTTGGAGAAAGAAATTGCGGAAGCACTAGAAAACATTAATTTGAGCCGCAGAAATAAATTCTGAGGTGTGTCCATAAATGGTAAAAAAGAATGTCGAACATGAAACTCATATCTGGAAGGTGAATCCCATGTTTTGTGAGAGAAAAGTGTACATATGATCCTGCGATGAAGATATCCCGTAGAGAGCTCGCAAAGCAGGGTATTTTTTAAGGATTCTAATATTATACTGAAGTATAGTATTCTAGGCGATTGTTTTGGATTGAAAAAACATGTTTATATATAGGTAGGCAAATATTAAATATGAAACATAAAATTAACACTGAAATGTGTAAATTTTGGCGAATATTATGATAAACAAAAACATATTTTATGTAATATAGGCGATATTAGACACTAAATAGCGATTTTTTTAAAACCCAAAACATAGCCAATTGGTGAAATTTCACCACTAAAAATTACCTTGTCGTAGAGGAGGAAAAGAATCCCATGGGCGTGAGAAAAAGAGAATCCCGAAGGTCTCAAGATAGAGTATTCCTGCTGATGGAGGAGAGGAATTCCATAGGAACTGGTTTGATAAATCCTGCGATCAGAGAATAAGGGAGATCACAAATCGGAAGTGATCAAGAAGTTTTTTAATTAATTATTTAATTAAAAGTTGTTAATCATAGATTGTTGAAAAGGTGTGACTATTAGGTTTGAAAGGGAATGATTGTGAAAGGGTATGTTTCTAGAATAAAGAGACGTGTCTGTAGGAAACATGAAGATACTTATACGCAGAAGTATGAGTGAGAGAAAGTGTCTGTGTGTGACAGAGAAATGGAGGGAAAAGAAATATAGCATATTATATAAAACATATTAGGGTGGGAGGGTGGTGCTAGGGTAGGAAACAGGCCTATGAGGGGTTGTTTCCTCCTTCCAGTAGTTGTTGGTAATTAGGATGTAGGAGCATCCTGTCAGTCATAGTTGAAAAAACACGGTTTTGTAGCATCCTTTTAGTAGCAGCTGATAAACCAGGGAGTGTAGCCTCCTTCTACTGGTAGTTGGTAAATAGGGTGTCATGGCATCCTTTCAGTAGCAGTTGATAACCAAGGGGTCGTAGCCTCCTTCCAGTGGTAGCTGGTAAATAGGGTGTCATAGAATCCTTTCAGTAGTAGCTGATAAACCAGGGGTTTGTAGCCTTCTTCCAGTAGTTGCTGGTAAATAGAGTTTAATACCATCCTTGTCTATATCAGTAGGAAAAAATATTTGTAAATAACAATTTTGCAGTAATAGAACGTATTGGTGGTTTACTATTGGGATTCCCTGTTAAAATTGTGTTCTGTGTATTCTTGTTCTTATGTGGTTTTAATGATAGATTTAAAAAGCGGTTAAAATAGTAAAAAGATAACAATATTGATTCCCCCTCCCCCCCTCAGTATTGACCAATAAACCAACATGTGTTGCAACATATTGGATAAACAAATCAAGATCAAAATAATTTACAAGCAAATAAATCCAAATCAAGATCAATATAGTTCACAAGCAAGGAAAGCCTAGATTATGACAATGACATTCCTATGTAGTATGGTGGTAAGAAGATCACAAGTAAACAAATTCAATGAAAGTGAATATTTTATAAGCAATGAAAGACATTATCAGTTTAAGTACAAATCAACAAGCTCAAAATACAACATTTTTGTTTGAAAAAAAGATGGAGGTCTCTACACATGAGAAGAAGATTGATATACCATATATGATCGACATTATTCTTTTGGAAAACAATCCACAGAATTCAAGCAAGAATGACATACATCATGCCGTAAAATCCCAACATTCATGACATACACATATGTAGACTTTGTTCTATGTAGCATAAAGGATCATTACCTTAGATGATGACAAATGTTTCCTATGGTGTGTACTGAATAGGTATATAATGCCCCATTTTTAACACAATTTCTATAATTTCTTATTCACCAACTTGAAATAACAAGCATTGACATAACATCAACAAAGAAATGAATAATATATCAATGAATTCTAAGCCCAAGTTGTACAACTTGCAAATGATCCTTTGTATATTTAGTCAAAATGCCTAGCTTTTGAAAGATCCAATGAATGAATCTATGTATTTAGCATAACCTATCCTTTTCAATAAGGAAACGGAGATGCTTTGTCTTCATCAAAACACATTAGATAGAACAGTTATCCTTCATATTTTCTTTGTTATACAAAGCTAACAATGTATATAAATTAGAGTAATAATGTCGAGCATAATATTAATCACTATACGTAACATAGATTCTATACGTATAATCCCTTTAGCATCTGCACACACAATTCTCATGTTTATAGATTCCCATTGATTATCTAGATTTCAATTTCTAAACTCAAATTCAATTCCATATAAAATAAATATTTACACAGATGACTTACTCTTCCATCAGATTAAAACAAGCTAATAGATTATATTTTCATTGTTATTCAACTCAAAGAATTCATATAGAAAATCACTACGTTTCTTATTTAATTTTTTGAGTCTGTCATACAATGTAGAGATCAATCCTATCATATTTACTTTAAGATATGGGCTGGAATAACAACAACAAGTAGTCTTAAATCCTTGATTCTAGGTGCTTTCTAGGCATGAAAACATTGAAAAGAGACCTCTATCTTTTTTGGGAATCATTCATGAGGTAAACACTCTTTATATTGGGTTTTGAGTTTAATTCCACCATAAAAAATTCCCTAGTACTCAAATTTGGGCACCTTTTAGACAGTTTTGAACACAAATAGTGGCCAAAAGTCATATTGTAGCCACTGAAAAGCAATGACCAGAAGGTTGTAGCAAATTCTAGGTTGAGATTGAAAGTAGAAGTACCATCAAAACCCAACTATGAGCATAAACAACAATAAAAATAATCTAAACTTTAAGTTTGGCTAGTTCTGAGTTTTATGGTACAAGAGGCCCCCTACGATGATAAATGAAATTAAAAACGAGTACACAAACAATAGAAGGTGACACCATAATCTTATCATAGCAACATCTCTCTTATTAGATTCTCACATGCTATAGATTTGTTTCAGGCCTAGATTTCACTATTCAACTATAGAAGGTGCATGGTCATGCTATGCTTGAACGTTGATATATGCATACACAAAATGATGTACAAAGTATTATTGTCACCCATTGTATCATGTTATTTCTACCCAAAAATTCATTGTTTGACTGGTTGAATTGTTGTTAACTTGATAGTTCTTCTGCATATTGTCACCAGTATAG
The DNA here is from genome assembly GCA_001517045.1 of Pseudotsuga menziesii. Classification (NCBI taxonomy): domain Eukaryota; kingdom Viridiplantae; phylum Streptophyta; class Pinopsida; order Pinales; family Pinaceae; genus Pseudotsuga; species Pseudotsuga menziesii. The sequence goes on along the minus strand of LPNX011110203.1, from coordinate 1,605,203 downwards.
AAAGGCAAATCCTTCAGACAATCATAACAAAACCTACTTAGTTCTGGAACTATTAGGACAGAAACAATATGCTAAGTACTAGGTCTAATATTCCTTATTGATATAGAAATTAGTACCCCTATAATCCAAGCTTTCAAAGTACAAGGTTTAGTGAAGGAATCACAAGGATTACCCTCATCCAAATTAAGGGTAACATTACCGATATATACCTTTGCTATTGGTTGATAGGCTAGAGCTATTGGATCTTATACTATATATACTTCTATATTATAGCTACATATGTTTTTCATACTACTCATGGTGCTATCAGTAATTCTACATGATATGGTACTGGATACACCACTAGATATGGATATGAATGAGCAACAACTTGTTTTACAACCCTAGTTTATGCCAGCTATACTATTTTCCCTTAATTTTCTTATAGGTATTTTATAGGCACTTAATATGCTATAGGTGCTACAAGTTATGCTTAATATGTACTTGTATTAGCAACTAATGATGTTGGTCCCTTGACTAAAGCTACCCTTGCTTCCTATGCTACTCCACAAACAATACAAAAGACATGAATACATGAATGAATGCCATACAAGTTCACAACTATGTGACTGATAATGAAACAAACTATGTGTCTAGATAGGAAAGTATCCTTCTGTGGGAGGATAGAATTCTTTCCAAGCCAATAGTGCAAGAGAGTATAAGCTTCCATAATCTTTAAAGAATAAAAATGTGTCAAGACTGAAGAATATCCTACTATGGGAGGAGGATAGAATTACTTCACGGACATATGTGAAATAAATTATAAAATTCCATAATAAGCAAGCATGGTTTAAGTCCCAGTATCTAACCCACATGTCATATATTCCAGTATGGGATGATGACTACCTCAGGTGGTTGATTTGGAAATCAAACATGGCACTAAAGCTACCTCTGAATGTGATACAAAGAATGCCAACTACTTCTATCATCAATGTAAGGGAAAGTTCCAACTATGACAAACCATCCAGACAATATAATCTGAGGGGAATCCATAGATTTCTATACCATGAAGATACGATATCCCCAGCATAAATACCAGAATTACATTTGGGTAAAGGATTCCTTACAAAAGGTAAACACCATCTTTTGGCCATTAACCCATCAGAAAATTTTGACAGCTAAGAATCTAAAGAAAATAGGGATCCATCGATCATAAATGATTGAAGAATTATTGTCCAAGATTGAGAATTGAATTATAATTCAACATATTTTCCCTTCACATCAGAACAAAAAGTTTCAAATATATTCACTGGAAGTTAGGACTGATTCTTATGCACCTTGGATCCTAGCTACAAACCCAGTACCAAACAATAGGCATCCATAGGGTGACAGGATAGGAATTTTTGCCTCCTAAAAATAGAGTTTGATCCTGTTACCCCCCTATTTGCACAGGGTGTTCACCTTATGCTTTCAGAGGACCGTCAGGTTGATTCTTAGATATTCTGAAAATGGAAAAGGGGAATATATTCATTTCTAGCAACATTGGGTCAACTTCAAACCCTAGAAAGCAATTATGGTTTAGTTTTGGAAGCCATGAAAGTGACAAAAGTCATCAAACAATAAAAACAGAGGTGAAAAGTGCAAATATGTGCAGTTCCTTTGGGTTGAATTGGCTCATGGGAAGTTTTGGGTATGTCCCAGCCTCCTAACAGCCTTAAACAATGATCCTAGTAATTGTTTCAACCATCAAACGGCATGTAACCACCCTAATTCTTAAATCCAGGTGCATCTTAGACACTTCTAGGTGGTCTTAGACAATATTTACAACACATTATCTCAACCTTGGAATTTATTCACATTTTAATAAGTAATCTACAAATTTCTATTAATCTGTGTGAAAGGGAATAAATAACCATTTTTTAAACCATCAAAGGAATAATGATTTAGAAAAGAATAAAACACACTTCTAATCATTCTTTGATAACAAATTGTACTTCTGCCATTTTTTATGTTCCATATACCTCTTCACGTTTATAATGTTGCATTCTGGACAAACCTTTAATTTGTGTCCACTGTGATTGACTTCTTCCTAGTATGTATAGCACCAATTAAATTTGGCTTATTTGCATTCTACAACTCCTACAACATCTACTCATACACCTTAGTCATGTTCAGCTAGGCAAGGGCTCATAACTTCCAAACCGGACAACAATTGTTACCCCCCTATTTGCAAAGGGTATTCACTAGTGTTTTCAGGGATCATTATGGGTTGGTTCCATGGATGAGAACAACAAGAAATGGCCATGAATCCAATTTTGGGTTGAATATGAGTTGTTATGGGAATATGTGTGGGTAAACAAAGTTATAAAACCTTAATATGGGTTTATACCAGCCATCAAACAAGCAGTAACCTTAATTCTTGGCATACTCCGGTAGTCGAAAGGTGAGTAAATTGAATTATTGTTAGGTCTATGCGAAGAGACAGAGTGAGAGAAGCAGATATGGGATTTTTTGAGGATAGAAGTGGTGGAAAGAGTAGATCTGGGTACATTTTGGCAATCCTTGGCTCATGAAAAACCCTAGATCAAATGCTTGGGCACATGTAAGGTCAGTTTTGGGAACATAACAGAGTTAAAGATGTGGTTGAGCCAACCCAGAATTATGTTATCATAATTTAAATTTGGAAAAAATATGAATTCTTAAATAGTTTTTAGAGTACTACAAAGAGATGAAGAATCACAATGACAATGAAATACCAAAGATTTCAACCAAAACTGATGATAGACGTTGAAGAACAGAAGTAAATATTAGCAACAAATAGTTTGGTGTTGAACATCATAAAACCCAAAAAATAAGTATGTTGAATAGAAACTTCCCTAAAATGTATGGATGCCTATTCAGGACAAATCGAAGGTAGTATGGGTTCTTCTCTTGGCCCAAACAATCTTTTCTAGAATTCCTGAAAATATAAATAACACACTTCACAAAATCCCCTGCTCAAATGCCTAAGAGCCTTTTTTGTAGCCAATTTAGATATTAGAGGAATCTAAGAAAATAGGAGTTACTATCCTCGATGACTGATATTTATGAGTGGGAGTTACTAAACACTAAATGATCTAATGAGAGAGAGGGACATAAATGTGAACATGTCTAACAACAACTGTTAATGTGAGCATGTCCAATGATAATCATTATTGTGATCATGTGCTATCGTGATTTATAATCTACATAAATGCATTTATTCTACATGTACTTTCTCCTCCACGTAAGATCCATATTATTTCATGTTGTTTATTCCCATGTATACACAATACGTTGGAAACTACATATCTAAATGAAACATTGTTTTAAAAGATAGAATTAGAATGAATGTGCATTTTTTTTTATAATTAAGTTTTCCAAAGAATAAATTTACCATGTCAACAAGTTCATCACCCCATCATAAACCTTAGCCAGTCACATGAAATATAAACTAATTTTCCAAGGTCTACTCATTTATTATTCTTGGTATTACAATGAAATTACATCAAATATCTGCCATCATATTTCAGGAGTCTCACTTTCAAATAAGGGATACAGTTCCATGGTGTTCTCTCTTTGTCAAGTAGTTTCCACTATTAGAATTCATCTCACATGGTTCCAAGTCAAATCCACAAACACTAAGCATATCCTCACCATTTTATCCAAATCTAAGCATATACTTGATGTTTATCAACATACGAAAATGTAAATAGGAAGTTACTTTGGACTTAACATCCTTAGAAACCTCACAAAAACTCAAAATCTATCAAAAAGAGTGAAAAATCAAGCTACATGAAATTTTGTAGCGCTTTTGCAAATTTCTGTGATAGGCTCTAAAGAATTTCATAATTTCCTATAGTGGTCTTGTTGCTTGTAACTTGCATCCAAACTTGAGCTAATTTTTAGTAACGTTTTAGCTTCAAAATAATACAAACTTGCTGCAAAAACATACTTTATCTCCAAATTTGGGAACATTCATGAAATGGCTTCTTGAAACCCTTCTATGCCTTGATCATAAAAATATGTATTGTGCTCTGTCAAACTTGTGACACTGCTCCTGTAAGTTTTTCTAACCTATTTCTTGTTTGGCCTCTGTGCTTTTCTTGGATCCATTTAAAATTCCAAAATCTTCCTTGTCTATATATATTCTTATTATCTTTCATAAGCTTATGAGACAAATAAAAAAGTTTATTATGATTTGTTACAAATCTATGCATTCTTATTTTGATCTCAACATTCCCCCTCTGTAGTTTTTCATTCTCCAATTTGAGATGCTTAATAACCTCCTAGGAATTCTTGAGATTACTTCGTATTGCATTTTTGGTCTTGGTATTCTTATCTTTTGACTGGTGTAATAGGGAAACCCCAAAAAACTAAAAACTAAAAACTAAAGCAACCCAAAATCTGAAGCTAGCAATCCAATAACTACAATGATATTCAACAGTTAATACCACCAACAGTTTTGAGGATAGAAGTGGTGGAAAGAGTAGATTTGGGTACATATTGGAAATCATGGGCTCATGAAAAACACTAGATAAAATTCCTAGGAACATGTAAGGTTAGTTATGGGAACATAACACAGTTAAATAGGCATATATCATGTTCGATTTGGACACATAACAAAGTTAAATTTTGAGGAACAGCAGCAGACAACCACCTATTGACAGTGAGCAACAATTCTGGGTAGGTTTAGCTTGGTTTGGCCACCAAAAAAACAACGAAGAATCCCCAACTGCTAAGGATAACATTTTAGGGTAACAATAGTCAAAAGCGGCCTTAAAACCTCATTTTTGTGCCCTAGAGTAGAAGCAAACAATGGTGAAACTTCACTAGTTTAAGCATTCTCAGCATCAAGAATGATTCTTCTGTAGCAGCTGCTGGTTATTTGTAATGGAAGCCTGTAACAGAATCCTGTGAAGATACATGCCAGAAGTTGCATTGAATTTCCTAGAAAAAGGTTGCTAATTAAAAGCATTATTAGTGGCATTCAAGGCACCCATTTGACAAAGCAGAAAAATTATCAACAAATTGGGTCTTCAATGAATTATATCTTTCTGCTGAGTATCCTATTGCCTAAATTTTTTTGCTTTCTTAAAAATACAATTTTTTTAACGGATGCTTAGATAAGCTAGCCCACTCTTTTTCCTAGTATTAGAATTTATTACAATGGAGCAAGTATGTCTCACACACTTACAATGACCATCCTTCAACCAACTAGTTTTAATATGGACTCAAGAGATATCCTAGGAATTGCACCTAGCCACAACCACAATAAACAACCCACTTACTCAAGCACATGGGAGTTATCTGTTATGTCAAATTTGTGCATAACTTGTGCATGGACCCAACTACAATAGACAACCTCCTTACGCAAGGATCAAGCACACCGACTCACAAGAGGAAAACATATCTCTAGGGGATTTGAACTATGATAGAAGAATCACAACATTCTCATTTCACCAACAGACCAGGAGGCCCAAATTCAAGAAGCTTATGGGATCCATACTTATATAGAATATACATACTTACAAAAATTTCTACAAATAAAGAATGTCCCTTTGACTACACAACCCTTCTTTATGATAAAGCAAGGGAGAAGGTTAAATCCTATAACATGAATGAGTAGGAACACCAACTACATGTTTGTCTCGATTTTAGCTACAAATTTGTAGACATTCAGTTAATAGATAACATAAGAGATCACTTCAAAATAGATTAAAATATATAGATTTGAACAATAATATTCTCCATAGCTCTAGGCTTTGGTTCATTAGGAAGGTTCAGAGGTATAAGCACTTCACCAGGGTTCAGTTTTCATTGTGTTGTGACCCATATAAACAACTTGTTATACAAAGCACTAAACTGAATGCAATTCCAAAGCCAATTTCCAAAAATAGATACTCCTCAAAACTCGACAAACTGGCATCTAAGCTTAAGGAGGTCAATATTTGCAGTGCATGTCACCAAGCGTATTTGTAAGAATCACTTAAAATACAAGAATATGTTCCATGGGTTGCATTATTATAACCAATAACACAACAATGTTATTGGCCATATTTCTAAGGTCTCAAATTAACTAGCAATATGCATTGAAATGGCTGAAAAATTGTCCTTTTCCTACCATTTTGAAGTTAAAATCATAAATCTTCTAAAATAGAATATAGTTCATACTGTACAGTACAATCCTACACTTAGAAAGTATACAAGGAATAACACTTTCACACCCACATATACAATATCCCAGAAACTGTGAAGTATTAAAGAATTAAAATCCCTGACAAATCTCGAAAAAACTCCAGTTCAACAAGAATATAAAGTGCATAATATCAATTTAAATTCTGAACAATTGTTATTATGTCTTAATGCTAAAATCCCTCGCAAAAATATAAAGTTAACAATAGTCATTACCAATGAGCACCACCCTCACAATAAAAACCAGAGAATGCATTGTAAAAACATCGCTTAAGTAATGAATCTTCTCTAGTAATACTATATAGAGTATTTGTAATATAGTATATATAGTAAAGTGAAATGCACAATGTGAAGTATATGGTATATCATTTATATTGAGGAAATTTACAATTATAATGAGGCAGATTTAAAAATAAAAAATTAAAAACACAATCCCTTTCCAATAACAAAAATATCAAATCAATCTCTAAGACAACAAACTAGAACCTATGATCATTAAACTCCTCAATGCAATAGATAGAAATACGTCTATACCAATTTAATAATGAAACTATCTCAACAATGAAACCCTAGTGACTAAAAATTGTTGAAAATCGTGAACGTATTGGAAAAATCCATTCTTTCAAGGTCAAGATTTGACATCTCTTCGTACATAGGATATCCCTTCTATGAAACTAGTTCTACACTTCATAGTGCCTTAAACAGAACTTTATCCCACAATAATAAGAGGGGGCATGAATCAGTATTATCAGTTATTACTTTAAAATATACAAAATCAACAATCGAGACACAAATTTGATCGTGGAAACCTCAAAAGAGAAAACCACCAATATAAACTCATTAAAAATTTGAATTTACAAAATTGTTTATCTACTGCAATAGAAAGGGTGTAGAGACACCCTATATTTTTCCTACAACTACAGACTAGGATGCTACAACACCCCTATGGTTTTCTCCCTGCTTCAATAGACAAGGATGCTACGACACCATGTTCTCCAGCTACAACTGGAAGGAGGCTTCAACCCCTTGTAGACCTATGGCCTGCCCTAGTACCACCCTACCACCCTAGAATTATTTTCTCGGTCTTTTAGAAAAATTGAAAAACTATTCACTTTGGACTCTATCAGGCTTACTAACAGGCACACTTAATTATTTACACATTCATTTATTTAAATACCCTATACCTATTTCCTTTCAACAAAACGCTTCATAGATGCGTTGTTTCATTTTGGATTGTGACTATTTATTTACAGACACAACCAATCATCATCTATCTGTTCAACTGTCACATCACTTCAGCAAAGGCAACATTTCGTTCTTCCCACAACTCAGAATTCATTTCCGCAACTATTTATCATTTTCTGGTGCATTCGTAATCTTCTTCACTAGATACAATCCAGACAGTTGATATTTTGTCTAGATCTATTCGGACTGTTGAACTATTCTATAGATTTTTCCCTTTTTAAAATCATATTTCCGCACCAAGTTTCTGTTTCAACGATTCCCCACCATTAATCTTCATCGGGCTTCTTCTTAAGCGTCGATCTCCAGATTGCAGGATGCAAGATGTGGGATGTCGACTATCTGTTTTTGCCTTTCCACACTGCAGAATGCGGAATTATGTTTTCCACCGTTGATATTTGTAGAGGGGGCCACTTGACCTCCTAAATGTCATCATAATTGTATAATTATATAGTTTAAAGATATATTAACAAATGAGTAGTTGGAGTGGGTACAACCACTCCAACCTCTCTCATAATGTATAAATAGTAATCAAAGATAACACATCATCGGATTGGACGTCCCTTCCCAATACCTATCTTTGATGGCTGTGTATGAGCGTAATGTATACTTGAATGATGGGAAAGCCTAGCTTTCACCATCTGGTGCTGTTTCCGTCTTCTTTTGGTTGGGTGATAGAAGCAGCAAAAGAGGAGTGGTTTGAACCTGGAAGAGAATGTAATATGCTTGGAAGAGCCTACAAGAAATTTTTCTTGTGCCTGGGTAAAGAAAACACCTACAACATGGAAGATAAGATTTTGTTACTTTCTCAATTTTTTAGTTGTTAGTTAATCACATTGAACATATTGCTATAATATGACACAGGCTGGTAGTTATGATGATTTACAAAATATATTGATAATACATGTGGAAGTGTAGAATAGAGATCCGTCGACTATTATGTGAACAATTTTTCTGACTGAATGACCTTATATCGGTTGAGTTGTTGACAATAATTTATGGTAGATAACCATCGACTAGACGAATGATAAGCATTTTGTCGTTTAAATTTACAACCGACTAGTATATTTGCATATGCTGTCGTGGAGCAATTACCCATATATATACATATTATCACTTTTATGATGGATACTTTTTAGGTTATACACTATCTACGGATATCTGGTGAAAACATGTTCTGATGCTACCTATGTGGAAGATTGAGGAAGGCTACATCAATCCCAGGACCGTATTCTCATACACCTTCTTTTTGAGGCGACATGTTGTCTATATATAAAAGAAGGATTGACGCAATAATAATCATTGAATGTCATCGCCATCCCATGTAATTTGATTCCATGCTACTGCAACAAATGCAACAAAAGACCGCCTGACCATAGTTGGAGGAGACAGAAGAATCAAACAGTTTTGAATCAACCATACCTACCCCAAAACGATGGAGAGAACCCAACTGCAGCAAACGAGAGAAAAAGGAAAAAAAAGAAAGAAAAAAAGAGCACATTCCACTTCATAAGATGATACCGATGTTGTCAATACCGATAGAGCGTCTATAGTCAATTGTAATTTTTCATCCAACTGATTGGGTTGAAGATGTTGAGTGCATATAAAATTTGGTTCCCTTCTTGTCAGGTTGAACTACTGAGAAAGAGCCCTAGCGATGGGTGCGAATATTGCCGATTTCCCTCGGACTGAAGTGGTTGAGTGGGTGATTGTCGACTTGCTTATTCGCCTACTGATTCCAGCTATTCATCTACACCAGTGCTCATATGAAAGTTGAAGCTGTGATCAAACAAAAACTGATTTCATTACAGTTTCAAGTTGTTGATAGGGGATCATATCACATGATACCTGGAGGAAACCCACTAGAAGATTGTCGACATGGTGGATGAGAGAAAGAATGAGCGATCGACAAATTTGCTTGAAAAGACCAAACCAACTTCTTGTATGCCTTGGTGCTGATAACCAAAGACAAAATAATGAAAAACATAAGAAGATGAGGAAGTGCTTGCTGATATGGATGGTGATCATGCATGAAAGAAAATTGATATATCAGAAGGGCAGCAAGGGCTCTGCTTTGTCTGTAGAAGCGATTTACAATGTCGCACACGAACTATCTAGGATACAGTTAGATTCATCGGCCTTGGAGAGTCTCTTTCAACTGTTAGGTAAGTCTTATCCTACTTAAGGAAACATTTCTGCAAATGTAAATTCATACGAAAATGCGAACGGAAATAGACCGTATTTAACCCGCATGGAAGCCAGAGCTGCACTCATGGTACTTGTAAACAAGATGTTGCAATCAAAGGATCGAACCCATCCTGTTATTCTACTCTTTATTGAATATACTCTGAATAATAACGAGAATAGAGCTCTGGATTTGCCCCAGTTGGATTCTAAAATTGTATGCGGTTACAGGAGCAATTTTCAGGTTTAAAGAAGATTTCAGGGTTGAGTCTTTTACAAAATTCAAGGGAGGATTTCTTTGTTATGGAAGAGGAAATCGAGGTCATGAAGGCATGCTATTCGTCCACTACCAAAACTAGTGCACTCACCATTTATCCCTTGTCAGCTTTGTCTGTGACTGTAGACGATGTTGCAGCTTTGTCCTGCGAAGCTGTCCAAATTAACAGGAAGGATTTTGATCTAGAGATTTCAAGCAATGGTTTTTCAAACAAGGCCGACAATGACGTTGCCAGAGATATGTGCACACTTTTGTTCTTCTCAAAACTAGAAAACCCTAAATTCTTAGCGACAGTATAACTCTGTTATACATTTGATTCGGGAAAAAATGGTATATTTACAAGAAAAGGTACATTCTGAAATCAGCGTCGAGTATGATCTACGTGAAGAATGTGAAAATCCAAGAAAAAAACTCTTTGACTGGTGTCTTATGCATTTGTGTTGAACCCTCCCTCTTTTTGGGATGTAAGATGACTCAACAAATGAAGCCGATGAGCACTAGCGCAGGAGGAGGGATGCAGAGATGAAAACAAGGTTGGAAGAGGATTATACAAGAGGCCTCTGCGACGAGTGACTACCAAAATGAATACTATAACTTTGGTCCAAGGCAATTAAGGTATCTTAATATGGCTCAAATTTTAAATTTGTAACCGGTCGATGGTCCTTGCAACATGTATTCAAAATGGTCGGGATCCTTTATATGTTATGGGTTTGCTAAATTTTTGCAGGGAGAAAAACATGTCGGTTGGTAGGTTAGTTTACATCATCAAAAATATTAAATTGATTTGATAGGGTTTCAGGTGGTCAAGTTAATTTTGTAAAGGTAATTGATGAATTTTGAGGGGGTTAAAAGTGAGTCTCTTTTGAGGCAGGCGATCCCCTCCATTTTATGTAAATCAAGTTGGTCTCTTGCCAACCTTTGTAAGTCGAGTCATGTTAATTCGAACTATAAGAAGTCAATTATGCACATGAATAGGCATCACACAATCTAGCAGTCATTTCAAAAGATGACAACCACATTCAAGCAGATATCATTCACCTACACAGCAAAGCGCTCCAACGAGACATGATGAAAATGTACCCCTAATTATCAAAATGCTGAAACTGTTCCTGGGTTATGACCTTGAAAGCTATAAGACAGAGAAATGGCATAGAAATTCAAAGAGCCAAAAGGCCCCACATGCCTAAACCGATGCAGATGTTGGTCAGATGAGCCAGGGTGAGGATTTAAGCCAAAATACCTTGTTGCGAAAGAAGATGGTTATCCACCATTGTAAGAGGATGAGACTTCGATGGACTACTGCCATATTGAAGATGGAGGCCAAAGAGTAACCAGTCACAGTAGATCCTTGTACATGTGCATTTTCCTATCAAGTTTGCGGTTGTTGCGGCTGAGTTATCTATGTAGATTGGTATGCATGGTTGATGCACAGTGAGGACTACTTCAGCAGTAGCAGAGACCCAGGATGTTAATGTATATTTCTTTGTTCTCTTTGGGATGAAGAAATGTTTTGTTTGTGGGGGAGATGTAGAGGGGGCCACTTGACCTCCTAAATGTCATCATAATTGTATAATTATATAGTTTAAATATATATTAACAAATGAGTAGTTGGAGTGGGTACAACCGCTCCAACCTCTCTCATAATGTATAAACAGTAATCAAAGATAATACATCATCGGATTGGACATCCCTTCCCAATACCTATCTTTGATGGCTGTGTATGAGTGTAATGTATGCTTGAACGATGGGAAATCCTATCTTTTAACAATATTTATTAGGATTCTTCTTGATCGTCTATCTCCAGATTGCGGGATGTGGGATGCGATATTTCCTCAAATCGTATCTTGAATTTCCGCAAGCTCCTTTCCGCAATATTTCTTCCACACTGTCGATCTCTTGCGGAGTCTTTCCTGACCTTTGATCTTCCAGATTTCAGGTTCATAAAATATTTAAACGTTACTTTTGCAATTCCCTTTTTGCATATTTCTTCTGCACCGTCGATCTCTTTTAGTGAAACTAATCTCAGCCATTCGATATTGATATTTTACGAAACTTTGTATTTTTTTCCTAACTATAAGAAATAATCCTTAATCGTTGGATCTAGTGCGGGACTAATATAAGCCATCCGATCTTGATTGTTGCAAAACTTCATCCTTCTGCCTATATTTTGCAGAACTGATCCTCACTCGCTGGATCTAGGGCGAGACTAACCTCTTCCATCCAATCTTGATCATTCATAGAAATTTATCACTTTGTGCGTGTTTAAACTCTATGCTAGTTCATTCAGCGAGAACATTGTGATTCATCGATTTACTTGGATGAATGATCTCAGTTGTTCAACTTGCTATAGGGTTAATATTCATTTGTTATTCAACTTGTAACAGGGTTATTCCTTTGTTATTCTATTGATTTCATCCTGCCACCATATCTTTAAATTTTTTTAATAGTTTTGACATCAATGACAACCATTTTACTCAGCAATGTCCCCTTTTGGCATTGATGGAAAAATCTTTAATCATTCTCCCCCTTTGACACCAATGGAAAATAAACTTGTCTGAAATCTCCCCCCGTCATCATATCTCCCCATGAGATTGTGCTTCCTCCTCCTAGTGCTTTTTTAAAGGAATTACTCCCATCTTCTGTCTAAGACGCTCAAAGGCTTCCTTAGGTAAAGGTTTGGTGAAAATGTCAACAATATGTTCTCTTGTGTCAATGTATTCTAATCTGACATCTTTTTGAGATACATGTTCTCTTAGATAGAGATACTTGATTGGTATATGTCTTGTTTTAGAATGCATGATAGGATTTTTAGACATATTTATAGCACTAGTGTTATCACAGTTGATCACTATTGGATCTTCATATTTTATAAGTAGATATTCTAGGGTTTGTTTCATCCAACTAACTTGAGTGCAACATGAGGCGGCAGCAATGTATTCTGTTCTGTTGTAGAGAGTGAAATGGAGGATTTTTTTTACTTGACCATGATACTAAATAATTTCCCAAAAAGAACGTTGCTCCACTAGTACTTTTTTGGTCATCAATACTTCCTTCCCAATCTGCATCAGTAAATGCTTTCAAGGTAAAGTCTTGTCCTTTTGGATACCATAAACCATACTCCATGGCACCTTTTAGATATCTGAAAATCCTTTTTACTGTTGTAACATGTGTTTCTTTGGGAGCTGTTGTTACATGTGTTTATTTGGTAGACTTGCAATCCTAGAAAGAAAGTCAGTTCACCCAACATTGACACTTCAATATCTTTCTTTATTTCAGAGGAAAAATATACACTTAGGATTTGAAGATTGCCTCCAAATATGATATCATCCACATAGACAACAACAATGATCATATTTTTATCTTCAATCTTTAGATAAAGATTACTTTCAGTGGCTCCTCTTTTAAAACCTTGTTGTTTTAAGTAACTCTCTAGTCTTGAAAACCACGCTCTTGGAGCTTGTTTGAGACCATAAAGAGCCTTCTTCAGTTTATAGACATAGTCTTTGTTCTCTAACAAGAAAAAACCTTCAGGTTGTTCAATATATACTTCTTCTTCTAGTTTTCCATTTAGAAATGTAGACTTGACATCCATTTGATATACTTTGAAATTTTTATGGCATGACAGCGCTAAAAACATTCTGATTTCTTCAAGTCATGCTAAAAGAGCATAAGTTTCTTTAAATTCAATACCTTCCACTTGGGCATACCCCTTACAAACCAATATTACTTTTTTCCTTATTACCTGTCCATTTTGATCGAACTTGATTTTGAAAATCCATTTGGTTCCCATAATGTTCTTATCTTTAGGTTTTGGGACAAGTTCCTAGGTCTCATTTTTCTCAATTTGATCTAGTTCTTAATTCATGGCTTTGACCCATTCATCACTTTTTTTGTCTTATGTAAATTTCTTGGGTTCAACTATTGAGAGTAGGGCTTGTCAACACCTGTTGGTTGTCTTCTTGTTATGACTCCAGTATTTTTATCACCCATGATTTGTGACTCTGGATGATTCTTTTGTATTCTTCTAGAAGGAGTTTTAGTGTCAGGTCTAGGGAGGTCTTCTTCATCTTCCTATGTATATTTCTTCTCATTGTATTCTTATTCATTATGGATGCTCTCATACTTTTTCAACTCTTATACTTCATCATCACATGTATTTTCAATAATGTCAGGATTTTTCTCTTTCCTAGGTTTCATATCATCTACTTTCACATCAGCACTCTCTATAATTTTATGTAAACTTGTATTGTAACACCTATATGCCCTTTTTGTGGATGAATAACCTACAAATATTCCTCCATCAGTCTTGGAGTCAAACTTTCCAAGGTCATTATCGTTTCTTTTGATGTAACAATTACTGCCAAATACTTTAAAATATTTGACTGAGGCTGGTCTTCCATACCACAATTCGTAGGGGGTCTTATCCTTATTTAGTCTGAGTTTCCCTCTGTTAAGTATGTAGATAGTTGTGTATACAGCTTCTCTCCAAAATGAATCTGATAGTTTTTCTTCATTGAGCATAGTTCTGGCAACATCTTGGACTGTTCTGTTTTTCCTTTAAACAACCCCATTCTGCTGAGGATTTTTTGTAGCTAAAAATTGTCTCTTAATTCCATGATCTTCAAAAAAATCATTGAATTCATTTGAGGTAAATTCTCCCCCATTATCACATCTAAGACACTTTATTTTCACACCTGACTCATTTTCATCCATTTCCTTGAAGATTTTTAATTTTTCAAAATATTTTTATTTTTATTTGAGGAATGACACCCATCTCATCCTTGTGTAATCATCAATGAGCAACATGAAATAGTGATATCCTTGTAGGATTTTAGTTCTGGTTGGTCCACAAAGGTCTGTGTGTATTATTTCCAGAGGGTGTGAGGTCATATATTCTTTAATTTTAAAACTGGGTCTGGTTTGCTTCCCATGTTGACAATGTTTACATACTGAGTTTAGAGGAACTACAATTTTTGGTAGATCTCTTATAGATTCATTTGTGCTTATTTTTTCAAGATTGTAAAAAATTAAATGTCCCAACCTTCTGTGCCATAACCAAATTCCATCTACCATACTTAAGTATATTTGGTTTTCATTTTCCAAGATGTATACATTGTTTGTATTTCTCATAGCAATGCCAACGACCTTTCCTAATTTCTTATTCTTGATTTCACATTTTTCTGAGTCAAAGATACAAAGGTGTCCTTGGTCGTATGTTTGACTTACACTGAGGAGATTACGTTTGAGGTTTTCAACTAGCTAAACACTTTCTTCTTTGATCCTGCTGTTGACAACAACTTTTCCTTTTCCGATTATTTTGGAGTGCATACTGTCTCCAAAAGTGACTTTTCCCTTATTATCTTTTAGTGTTATGAATTTTCTTGGGTCACTAGTCATATGTTTTGAACAACCACTATCCAAGTGCCATAATTTTTGGTTTTCGGTTCATATAAATCAATCATGGAACTTTCCTTTTCTTCCTTTTCTCTCCAATACTTCTTTTGGTTGGTGTTCTGAGGTTTGATTGCAACAGTATTCCTTGTATGAGTCTTTAGTTTACAATCTCTTTCCATATGTCCATGGTTATTTTTGAAGTAATGTAAAAATATTCTTATTTCCCTTCGACTCATTACTTGATTGCTTCTTCTTGTATTCAGAAACCTTTCTTTCAGTTCTGCAGTTTAAGGCTTTATGACCAAAAATATTACAAGAAAAGAAGTGACCTAAAAAGATCTGTAGATATCTATTTGGTCTCTTGGGTTCTAGATTATTTCTATTTTTATATTGAGAAATTAAGCCATCTTTCTTGCTTCTTTCCTTTTTAGTTGGAGTCTTTAGTACTTCAGCATAGCTTTTCTTAGTTCCTTCTTGATTTGTGACATGAAAGATCTCTAGATTATTTTCTTTAATGAACCCCAAACTAGACCTATCACCTGATGGTCTTTGGCTACTCACAATGTCATCTATAATTCTTGAGCTATTCTCAAAATTTTATTTGATAGATCCTTCGTCAAGCTTTCTCTTGAATTGCATGATTTCTTCTACAAGTTTTTTGGATTCCTGTATTCTTCTTTTGAGCTGTAGATTTAGCTCCTCCTCAACTTTTTTGGCATCTAGGAGTTGAGCTTCCAATTGCCTGATGACAAGATTTGACTGTCTATTCTTTTTCCTACATTTCTCAAGTTCTTCAAGGACGCTAACAAGTTCAGCTCTTAGATCTACTTCTCCTTCTACGTCTGAGTCACTATTTGAGGCTTGAGTGTCTAGGCCCATAAATAAAACTTTAATTTCTTAAACTTCACTTCCATCTGAATCTTCGATGTCTTCCATGGTCTAAACAATTTTATTTTTCCCATAGGGTTTTTTCTTGTTTCCTAGTTTACCCATTTTGAATTTTGAACTTTCATTTTCGTTGTTCTCATCTTGTTTTAGTGTAGGTGAATTTAGAGGCATAATGTCCAGTCCTTCATCAATTAAAACTTTTTAAAGGTAGCTTCCCCTTGTATTTTCCAGTCCCTCTCTTAAGTTTATTAATGAAAAGAGATTCCTCATCATTTGGGTTTTCTGATTGATTTTTTATGGAGGCCTTAAAAGCTACTTCTTTTCTTGAAGATCCATTTTGTCCTGTTCTCATCTCATACGCAGTGAGAATTCCATGTAACCCATCCATTGTTACCTTTTTAATATCATCTCGTTCTTCTAAGGTGGATATCTTTGGTTCATATCTCATTGGTAATGTTCTTAGTACCTTGCTTACCACTTCTTTTTCTGTTAATTTTCCTCCAATCCCTCTGATCACATTAACAACTTCATCCACACGAAGGAGGTATTCACCAACATTCTCTTCTTATTTCATTTTAAGACTTTCAAATTGGCCTTTATATTTTTGAAGTTTGGATTCTTTGACCTTGGATTCTCCTTCATAGATAATTTTCAATTTGTGCCAATCTTGTTTGGAAGATGTGCATTGCATAACTTTAGTAGATACCAAGTTTGTTAAACCACTTAAGATTGCATTTAGGGCTTTGGAATTACCTTCATATTTACTTAGTTCAACTGTTTCTATAGGGTATTGGTTTCCTATTTTAGGCTCCTTTTCTGTTGCTACCCAAACCTTCCATCCAAGGGACATCAAATGACACCTCATTATTACACTCCAGTAAGCATAATTATCCCTAGTAAATAGTGGAGGTTTGTTAGTGGCCAATTCTTCATGTTGATCCATTGTATTTATTGGATGGGATCTTCTTTCTAGTGGTTAAGTTGTTTTGAAGGAACCGCTCTGATACCAAATGTTGGTTTATCCCACAATAATGAGAGGGGGAGGGGGGGTGAATCAGTATTGTCAGTTATTACTTTAAAATACACAAAATAAACAATCAAGACACAATTTTTATCGTGGAAACCTAAAAAGAGAAAACCACCAACACAAACTCATTAATAAGATGAATTTACAAAATTGTTTATCTGCTGTAACAGTAAGGATGTAGACACACCCTAGATTTTTCCTGCAACTACACACTAGGATGCTACAAAACCCCTATGGTTTTATGTCTGCTTCAATAGAAAAGGATGCTACAACACCCTGTTCTCCAGCTACGACTGGAAGGAGGCTTCGACTCCCTGCAGACCTGTGGCCTACCCTAGCACCACCCTGCCACCCTAGACTAATTTTATCAGTCTTTTAGAACAATTGAAAAACTATTCACTTTGGACTATATTGGGATTACTAAAAGAGACACTTAATTCTTTACGCATTTATTTATTTAAATACCCTATACCTATTTCATATAAATGCAACTCTTCATAGTTGCACTCTTTCATTTTGGATCGTGACTGTTTATTTACAGACACAACCAATCATCATCTATCCATTCAACCATTGCATCACTTCAGCAAAGGAAACGTTTCATTCTTCCCACGGCTCAGAATTCATTTCCGTAGCCTTGTTTATCATTTTCTGGTGCATTCGTAATCTTCTCCACTAGATACAATCCAAACAGTTGATATTTTATCTGGATCTCTTAGGACCGTTGATATATTCTATAGATTTCCCTTTTTCAAATCGTATTTCCACACCAAGTTTCTATTTCAATGATTCCCCATCGTTGATCTTTATCAAGATTCTTCTTGAGCGTCGATATCCAGATTACGGGATGCAGGATGCCGACTGTCCGCTTTTTCCTTTCCGCAAACTCCTTCCCACACTATAGATTGTGGAAGTCGATTTTCCACCATTTATCTTCATTGTGCTTCTTCTTCATCATCGATCTCCATATTGTGGGACGTGGGATGCAATATTTCCTCAAATCGTATCTCGAATTTCCACAAGCTCCTTTCGGCAAGCTTCTTTCCGCAAGGTTTCTTTCGCAGCATCGATCTCTTGCGAAGTCTTTCCTGACCTTCGATCTTCCGGATTGCAGGTTGTGGATTGTGGGTTCATAAAATATTTAAACGTTACTTCGACGATTCCCTTTCCGCATTTATCTTTCGCACCATCGATCTCTTTTAGCAGAACTAATCTCAACTGTCCGATCTTAATCTTTTACGGAACTTTGGATTTTCTGCCTAAGTGTCGGAAATAATCCTTAATCATCGGATCTATTGAGGAACTAATATAAGTTGTCCGATCTTGGTTTTTCTGGAACTTCATCCTTCCGCCTATGTTTTGCGGAACTGATCCTCATTCGTTGGATCTAGGGTGGGACTAACCTATGTTGTCCAATATTAATCCTTCATGGAACTTTATCACTTTGTATGTGTTTAACCTCTGCTCTAGTTCATTCAGCAAGAACATTGTGAGTCGTCTATTTACTTGGATGAACGATCTCAGCTGTTCAACTTGCTATAGGGTTATTCATTACGGTTATTCAACTTGTGACCTGTAATTGGGTTATTCCTTTTTTATTCGGCTGATTTCATCCTGCCACCATATCTTTAACTTTTGTTAACATTTTTGACATCAATGACAACCATTTTACTCAACAGACGATACATCATGTATATTGAGGAAATTTACAATTTTAATGAGGCAGATGTAAAAATAAAAAAATAAAAAACACAATCCCTTGCCAATAACAAAAATATCAAATCAATCTCTAAGACAACAAACTAGAACCTATGATCATTAAAATCCTCAATGCAATAGACAACAATACATCTATACCAATTTAATAATGAAACTATCTCAACAATGAAACCCTAGTGACTAAAAACTTTTGAAAATCGTGATCGTATTGGAAAAATCCATTCTTTCAAGTTCATTATTTGACATCTCTTCATGCATAGAATATCCCTTCTATGAAACTAGTTCTTCACTTCAGAGTTGCTTAAACGGAAAAGGGTTTCCCTGTGACAAATTTCTTGGAGAATTTTTTATCCCATGACCTCCACCTCTAGTGTTGCAAAAAACTTGGGCATTATTTTGTACTTTTTCGGGCCCTAGGGACTAAATCATACGAAAAAGGACCTTTTGGAGTCTCCTTTTTTCTTTGCTCAAAATATCTAAACATGAACGATACCAAGTTAAATTTCAATGGTCTCGTTAAATTAAGCACTGAGAGACCCTCTTCTGGGAATGAACCCCTCCTTTCTTAGGTTTGTAAAATGTATGAGAATGGACTCATCTTCCGATGAGCTACAACGAGTGTTTGTTACCCTCTTTGAACTCATAAAAATGAAAAGAGGCACTCATCCTTCGTGATGGGGAATATATTTTCATTTGTATCAATGGAAGCTCATAGTCCACCTTTGAACATAGCACATGTCTACATTTTTCATTTTCAAACAATTGGGTAGTCATATTGTCTCTGAGTCGATCCACTTTCATGAGTCACCTGACTCCTTTGAGTCAATTCAAAGAATGCATCGCCATATCCTTCCATTACAACCAGTTTATGTCTCTTCAAGTCAATGCTTCCAAGTCATTTTTCATGCCACAATTTTTTCAAATGGCGTCTCTTCTGCAATCCACCTCGTTAGTAACTTTACCTTCATATAAATTCGGTCGTGTCTGAGTCAGTTTCATGGTTGTTTAATCACTTCAAAATAAACTTGTGTTCCATGTTTCATGTCGATGATGGGGAAAACATCATGGCCCTCCTTTGATGAGTCTGTTCCTCTTGAATTCAACACATCATCCAGGAATCAGACTTAGAAACCAAGTCAAGTACCTTGAAGCCTACATGCCTTAATGGAAAGTTTCCTCACTTTCGACAGTAGGTTTTCATCAATGACCTCTGATTGAAATATTATATCAAGTGTTCGACTTCAAAACCTATATTCAAAATTGGAAGAATGTATTGATATACCTTGGGTATCATTGACATTAATGGTGATTCCCCTCGCACTTGTTAACATTATACATTAATGACTGGTAATCAAGTCGTTTCTACCATGTTCGACATCAAGACATCTATTCACATGGCTAGAATCACATCGTTTGGGGATTGGAATGAATACCCTGAGTGGTTAGGCTTCATCTGCATAACTTCCCATCCTCAGGTTGCGACAAAGGATTATTTGAAGTCATGACATGGATCCACATTGTATGTTCGATGGTTGTGTCTAGTATTGGGTTTTGGTAACATGGATCTACTTTGTATTTTCCGTAGCCATGTTATGCTTTTATCATGTTTGATCATGGATCTAAAGTGTATTCTTATTAGCCATGACATGGTCATTCTCATGGATCTACAGTTTATTAGTCCTCAGCCGTTATTGAGTCAAATAAGTCAGTTACTGGTCTTTTGTCAATTGTGAGCTCATCTCTCTTTGCCTTTGATACCAAATCGATGTCTAGAAAATTATTTTACCTATCACATTATTCTAGCTTCATACTTTGGGGGGCATTCTATTGCACCTGAAATATACACTCATGCCTAAACACCCTTCAAAGCACTTGTCTAGGGATTATTTTGAATGTTTTTCCCACTCTTGAGTAGGCTGGTGCAATTTCTATCCTATGACAGAGTGTTGGTGTATGTTGTTCATTGATACTAGGTGCCACCAGCACCTTCACCCTGTTTACAAAAAGAGTTGGCACCTTTAACCTCTCTGCAATAAGCGCCAACATGCTTAAAATGGAAAAAGGAAGTTTTGAGAAGCTTCAAAGAGAAATCTCTTGTGGAGGAAGTTCCTATTAGTTAGGGAGATATGGAACTCGACCTCCTCACCAATAGGGATTATCCCCTATCCTATTCCCAAAATATCTCATCTCATATGAGCCTCCCTTGGCCTATAAAATAATCCTTCATGGACTATGTGAGGGGAGACCAAGAAGAGCATCCTTATGTTGTTGGATTGAAGTCTAGTATTGAGGAAAAGTTGAGTGAGTGTGTTGAGCAAAGAGCTTTATGTGAGTGAATATTTTTTTGTGTGTGTGTCCAAGACCTTGTGGAGACAAAGATATTGACATCAAGGCTTTGGTTGTAGTTTCTCTTTCATTTGATTAATACAAAAGTGTTTTCCTTTCCCATATTTGATTTGTGTTAATATCAGTCATTTATTATTAGATTCATTGATCACTAATATGGATTATTGATTTATTTTGTTACTCTCATCCTTTTTGTCTTATTTCTGATGCTTCTTTGCAGGTACTATAGACCGCATGAAGAGTAGTGAAATAAAGACCAAAACATTCAGATCTGAGGTAAAAGAGTTGTTTATTCAGATAGATAAACTATCAAGGCAAAGGATATATTGTTGTGGTGTTTTTTTCTAGACTTGTACTATACATTCTAGAGGAAAAAGTAGTATCCGCACTGGTTGAAGAATTCCTACAAACAGGAGGTACAAAAAATTTCCTTATATTTGATTATAAATAAAAGTAGGGATATTATGAGCTACATCCAAAAGTATGTTGGTGCTTGAATCATTTTTGTTGACAAGTAAAGAAGAAATTTCAAAATTACACCTCCAAACAGAAAATTTAATACTTAATACTTTTACAAATCTATGATGTCACAAATAAATTACATTAGATATTTAGTGGGTCTATTCCAACCATGCCAAATTTTAGTCCAAGCAAGCACGAATTAAAAAAAATTCAATGTTGGCCCCATGCAACACATTAATTAATCTATAGGTATGGTTTTTTATGCTCGAATTGTTAGTGTCAGTCATGTTTGAGTCTGGAAACCCTCCCACAATGTCGATGCATGCATCTAGTCTAACAATGCCAAATTTTAGTCCAAGCAAACACAAATTTAAAAAATTTCAACATTCGCCCAGTGCAGTACATGATCAAGCACACCATTTGGGTTAGCATGTTAATTGTACATTGCCTTACTAAGCTTCTTTTTGTTTTGAGAATAATTTAATATTCTCTAATGAACAGGGCCAACCACATGAAGGTGGAATGTAACACCCCGGTTTTGACCCCGTTGCATTAGATGTACATGATGTATATATTGTAAATGATCATGGTGCGGAGCTAAATGCCAAGGCCCCACCATTGATCGCTTATGCTATGTTTTGGATTTAAATTTGTCACCGAAGGTGTATCGGGGCATGCGGCATACACATATTAAGTTTATCATCATGTAAATATGCATCTTTAATTAAAATGAACCCGACTAGCTACGCTCGCGGCAACTAAATTGAGATGGGGGCATGATTTTCACAAGGATAAGGGTGGGGAAATTGTTAAACCTTTGCCAATGAGGGAAAAACCAATGTGTCATATTCCCTTGTTTTATTCCAACCACTTTCATTAAGAATTGCTGCTGGTGGTTGAGGCAGTTATGGTCTTTGGGAGTGGGGTGGCAGGACTATCAGTCCTCACCCACATGCACACTCCACCACTGTTGACTTCACTATGGCCAGGAAAAACCACTGCGATCACTCATGCAGGGATACCACTCTCTCCACGAAATTGTTGTTGCTCACGTACTTCCATTTTTGCATCCTCTCCATAGGTTGTTCATCTTCATGTAGGGAATTGTTGTTCATTCTCATGCACGGGACTTCCTGGTTTTACCCACGCAGACCTCTCCTCTGCAGATTTGTGGATGGGCGGCTGTATCCTCTCCTCGCAGGCTGATGTTGGGTGCTGTGGCCTTCCTTCCATGTGAATGTTGCGGTCTTCTTTGTGATTGAGGTCTAGTGCCAACTTTCATCCATGCATAGACTGAGAGTATGTATTTTTCCTCCCCAGTGCAGCCAGTATAAGTTTTTCCATGTCTTTAGTTGTCCAGGGCGGACTGTCGATTTTCCCACATTGTGAATGTGGTTGTTGCTACGTTTAGAACTGTTGTAATCCGATTGGGAGTATCTTTCCCCTGTAATTGTGCTTGCTGTTACGTTGTGGGGGGGGGGGGGCTGCTGTGGATTGTTGGGAGTCATTTTGGCCATGAGAGGGCAAAGAAAGAAATCGTTCCCCATGTTCAGCTGTAATTTTGATTGATTGCATATGTGCAATGGTTGGTCTTCGGACTGTGTAAGGAGCAGGGATGAGGGCTTGGTTTGCTTGATAAACCTGGTGGCTGGAAACCACACAGACAGAGCTAGAGGGCTGTCCTTCTTCTCCATCACCCTTGAATAGAACTGGAAGGGAATGCAGGGCCTGAGGGACTATGTAGCAGAGAAGGGACTGATTCCTTGTGTTGGGCGTGTGTGGGTGTCTTAGAGGTCAGGCTAGTTCTGGTGTAGGTGTTCTTGGCTCTGTAATGAGCTCACCAGCTTAGCAGTGAGCTTTTTCCAACTCCTTAATGGCCTGATAAACCCAACTGTGTTGGCTTGGCTGTGCTTTTGTGTATCCTTGGCTATGTGTAAGCCTGATTGTTCCCTTATTCCTTGGAGAATCATGCCCAGCTCAGGGGTGGCAGCGCTGCTGAGAGATTAAGGAGCACGCTGGCCTATGGTTGGGTGGAATGTTGCAGTGACGTAGCTGGTTGCGGATCGAGTTTTTCATAAGATAAGTGATCTGTTCATTTTTACTTCTACAACCATCTTTTATTTTAATGACATGATGAACATGTTAAATGAATGCTTGTGTGAATGCATGTTGATTCCGCTGTGCATGATAAATCACTATAGCTGTGTATGAGAAACATTGGCAGTTGTGCATGTTTTACTTCAATGCATTACCTTTCAGCATTCTGTTTTAGCAATTTTATGCATGTACATGTTCATGGGGCTCTTAGCCCGGATGGTTGAAGCCATGGGTCGCGTCCTCTTCACCGGTTGGAGGGTTGGGGACGTGATAGTTAGTGGTATCAGAGCTCATGTTACAAGCATGGGCTTGAATGAACCTTGAATGATGTAGTGACAGAGGTAGTATTCCTTTCTGCCCAGCAGAATTCAGACTGGAAAATTAAAAAAGAAAATGGTTTAAGTGTTGAGAAGTTGGGACACTAGCGGGAAAGACTTCTTCTATAGCGAAAGAGCCAGTGGGAAATACTTCCGCTGCAGCAGAAGCGCTAGGCGGAAGCATGCTTGATGGAGAGCCGTTGGAAGGAAATCGAGAAAAATTCCTAAGTGTTGGACGACCATCGACGGAAGATAGTCGATCGAGCGTCCGCCGTTACGGACGACGAAACAACTACGCACTCGATGGAAAAGTCCTCCGATCGCCGATGCCTTCAAGAAGGGTTAGGGCTCGAAATCGTTGACTGTCGGAGGAAGAAAGTGCTCGTACGCCTGCCGTTGCGGCATCCAAAAGCACTGAGTCTTCCCACGAGAAAGACCACCGAAGCTGAAAGTTTAAAATTTTTCTAAGTAAAGAGCGGCCATCGGAAGAAGTTTGTGTTTGGTGTGCCGCCATTGCGGAAGCCAAAGGCACTAGCCTGCTGATGAGAAAAGACCGCCAACACCAAAAGTTTAAAATTTTTCTAAGGAAGGAAGACAACGGCCATCAGAAGAAGTTAGTGTTTGGTGTGCCGCCGTTGCGAAAGCGAAAGTCACTAGTCTTCTGATGTAAAAAAGTCTTTCGATAGCGATCAGGTTGTGCTGCCGATCAGAAGGAGAAAGAAGATCATGTTCTGCCCTTGCGGCTGTCGAAAGGACTAACCTTTCGAAGGGTTAGAAGATCTGATTGCCGACGTTAGTGCTTAGCAGATCCAACTGCCGCTGTACAGTGGAACAAGATAGTTGTTTCAACCACCAATACAGCGGAGGAATTAGTGGTTTGGGCTGCCAAAACGTTGGATCAATAGTTGAAATGAGATCTGATTCTGCAGAGGGAATTTTTGAGTTTTCAAGTGGGATTTTCAGCTGTTTTTCAGTGGGATTTTCAGCTATTTTTCAGTGGATTTTCATGCGCTAAGAAGGAGAAAGTGGCGACGATCTTATGCGCCAGATTGCGCAAAAACCAATGATTTACCAAAAAAAAAAAAGAAGCAAGGGCACTACCCTCGATCCACCCTGCAGTGGCGCAGGGAAGACACAAGGGGGAAAGCCCCCTTGACCCCATCGTCCCCCTCAGATAGACGTTCTTTGAGGGAGGAAATTCTATGTTTTGGGAAAACTTGTAATTTTATAATTTTTCCAAGAGAAGGTAAGTAATGCTGGTTTATATCAATGTTATGCATCTAACACTTGTGTTGCTAACACGTTTGCAGAATCATAGAAACCTTCCAGGGCAGTACTTCGGGTAGTGCAGTTTGACAAGTAAGTGGTGGTTCAGTTATGAGAACCCATGATGGGTATGATGCTCGGGATTCTCATGAGCAAGCAGAAGATGCCATGGGAGAAAATGGCCGTAATAGAAATGATGACATTGAGTCTAATGGAAGGAGATTCCAAGAGACACCGTTAGACATTGTAGCTACCATGAGAAGCTTAATCAAAGCCCAGGAAGAACAACATCAGTTGAATGCTGCTATGTTGCAGAGTTTGACAGACTTGCATAGAAAGATAGACTCTGGATGAGGTACAACAAGACCAGAAGGTAGTAAGAGCAGTACTAGGAGAAGGAGAAGGACTTCTAGTGGGTCATCTGATTTTGAAGAATCCAGGGGGGATTCAAGCTCTTCTTCTCATAAAAGAAAAAGAAGGAGACACCATAGGGATCACTCTTGGGATGGATTTAAGAAAGCTAAACCTCCTACATTTGATGGTGAGATAAAGACAGGACAAGAGGCTGAAGCTTGGCTTCTTGGGATAAAGAAGTACTTTCAAGTGCATGATTATTCATGAAACATGAATGCAAGAGTTGCCATATTCAATCTGAATGGAAGAGCATCCATTTGGTGGGGACACTTCAAGCAAGTAAAGAGCATCAGTGAGAGGAGACTTAAGTGGAAACAGTTCAAGAAGTATTTCAAGTAGAAATACCTCTCGGACAGGTATTATGAGGACAAGATTAAGGAGTTCCATGAGTTGAAATTAGGACAGCAGACCATGGAAGAGTATGCAAATAAGTTTTTAGAGCTATTGAGGTATGTCCGGTACATCAGAGATGAAAAAGTGAAGGTCCAACATTTTCTGAGTGGATTACCTCAGTCCTACAAAGATAGAATTGAGTTTTATGAACCTAGAACTCTTGAAGAAGCAATAAGGAAGGCTAAGTATTGCTATGAGCAAAGCAAAGGTAAGTGGGATTACCATAAGGCATGGAAGGACAAGAAGAACGAGAAGTTTGACCAAAGGAAGAAAGGTTTCAAACCTTCTAACTTTAGGAACCAGCAGAAGCAGCCATCCCAAGCTGCAAGTAAGCCAGTTGGGGTGACCGGAGAAAAGCCTAAGGATCCACAACAGAACAGAGGGCCACTTCAATGTTGGAAATGTGGAGGACCCCACATGCGTAGGAATTGTCCACTCGAGAATGAGAGTGCGAGGCCAGCTTATAACCTTCAAGGAGCAGAAACAGTGGGTCAAGTAGCAAGGGCAATCCCTAGGATTTATGCAGCATTGGAGGACCACCAGGCAGATCACTAGTCAACTGTAGTTGAAGTAGCAGGTAAGATTGTCGAGCAATATGTTTCTATTTTGATTGACCCTGGTTCTATGCACAGTTACATTACTCCTAGAGTAGTGGAGATTTGTGCTTCTAAGAAAGTAAAGCATAGGAAGTCTTGGTTAGTCCAGCTAGCCACTGGAACTAAGAGAAAGGTCA
This sequence comes from Pseudotsuga menziesii, assembly GCA_001517045.1. Lineage (NCBI taxonomy): Eukaryota > Viridiplantae > Streptophyta > Pinopsida > Pinales > Pinaceae > Pseudotsuga > Pseudotsuga menziesii. The sequence continues at coordinate 1,578,252 of LPNX011110203.1, read as the reverse complement.
GTGAAGTGGTAGAGAAATGTCCATTGGTCATGAATGGATTGGTCACTTGTATAGATCTGAATGTTCTACCGCTTGGTTCCTATGATGTTCTCATTGGAATGGATTGGTTAGAAGCTCACAGGGTGAAGCTTGACTATTACAATAAGACTTTTGAATGTATGAACGAAGAAGGAGACCTAGTAGTTGTGAAAGGCATTCCAAAGGTGATTTCAGTGAGGCAAGTTTCAGCAATGCAGTTAAAGAAGTTCTGTAGGAAGGGTTTCCAGTTGTATGCAGCTCAGATTTTGGAGGAAACGAGAGATGAAACTCCTAGGTTGGAGGACTATCAGGTGTTACAGGAATTCAGGGATGTGTTTCCTGATGAGATACCAGGGCTTCCTCCAAAGAGGGACATTGACTTCACAATTGAACTTGTACCAGGAGCAGCACCAGTGTCCAAGGCACCCTACAGGATGAGTACACCGGAGATGCTAGAATTGAAGATGCAATTGCAAGAGTTGTTGGCAAAGAAGTATATCCGGTCGAGTGTGTCCCCTTGGGGAGCACCAGTTCTGTTTGTAAAGAAGAAAGATGGTACACTCAGGTTATGTATTGACTACAGACAATTGAACAAGGTTACTGTGAAGAATAAATATCCTTTTCCTAGGATTGATGACCTCTTTGATCAAATGAGAGGAGCAAATGTATTTTCCAAGATTGACTTGAGGTCTGGTTACCATCAAGTGAGAATCAAGGATGAAGACATTCATAAGACAACCTTCAGGACAAGGTATGGGCATTATGAGTTTGTAGTGGTACCATTTGGTCTCACGAATGCGCCAGCTACATTGATGTGCCTTATGAATAGTGTCTTCAGCAGGTATTTGGACAAGTTTGTTCTTGTTTTCCTTGATGACATTCTTGTTTATTCTAAGAATGAGGAAGAGCATGAAGAGCATTTGAGATTGACATTGAATTTGCTCAAGGAGCACCAGTTGTATGCCAAACTAAGCAAGTGTGACTTCTATAGAGATAGAATTCAGTATTTGGGTCACATTATCTCAGAAGAGGGTATATTTGTGGACCCTGAAAAGATTGAAGCCATTATGAATTGGCCTACGCCAAGAAATGTGACAGATGTAAGATATTTTATGGGACTTGCAGGATACTATAGGAGATTCATTGAGGGATTTTCCAGGGTTGCACATGCCATCACTTCTTTGCAAAAGAAGGGGATGAAGTTCGAATGGACATCGAGGTGTGAAGAAATTTTCCAGAGGTTGAAGAATATTCTCACCAGTGCACCAGTATTGAAGGTTGCAGATCTAGAGAAAGATTTTGTGGTATGTACCGATGCATGCATACAAGGGATTGGAGGAGTCCTTTTGCAAGACAACCACGTGATATGTTATCAGTCGAGAAAGCTTAAGGAGCATGAGAAGAACTATGCCACTCATGATCTAGAGCTCGCAGCCATAGTACATGCTCTCAAGATGTGGAGGCATTACTTGATGGGTAGAAGATTTGAGCTCAGAACAGATCACTGTGGACTAAAGTATCTATTTGATCAGCGTACTATGAATGCTAGGCAAGCAAGATGGTTGGAATTTTTATGTGAGTTTGATTTTGAAATCAAGCACATAAGGGGAAAATAGAATAAGGTAGCTGATGCACTCAGCAGGAAGATGCAAGGAATGCATGGGGAATCTCTTAGTATTTGCCAATCAGATTTGAGGCAGCAGATTGTTGATCATGTTGCTAGAGATGAATTGTATGAGCAGTTAAAAGACAAGTTGCAACAACAAAGTCTTGAAAAGAGGTATGAGGGATATAAATTGGAAGAAGATGGAATTCTCACTTATAAAGGTAGATGTTATATTCCAA
>LPNX011110203.1:1539834-1573503 GCA_001517045.1 Pseudotsuga menziesii | reverse complement strand
GCCCAGCTCGGGGGTGGCAGCGCTGCTGAGAGATTAAGGAGCACGCTGGCCTATGGTTGGGTGGAACGTTGCAGCGACGTAGCTGGTTGTGGATCGAGTTTTTCATAAGATAAGTGATCTGTTCATTTTTACTTTTGCAACCATCTTTTATGTTAATGATATGATGAACATGTTAAATGAATGCTTGTGTGAATGCATGTTGATTCCGCTGTGCATGATAAATCACTATAGTTGTGTATGAGAAACATTGGCAATTGTGCATGTTTTACTTCAATGCATTGGCTTTCAACATTCTGTTTCAACAATTTTATGCATGTACATGTTCATGGGGCTCTTAGCCCGGATGGTTGAAGCCATGGGTCATGTCCTCTTCGCTGGTTGGAGGGTTGGGGACGTGACATGGAATCTCTTATAACCGCCCCCCTCTCACATCACTCTTAATTCCCCATAACCCGACAAAATCTATGTAAAAAACAAGTTGTGTTTTTTGTTATACTTAATAAGAAATGTCTCTAATTATAACATATCCCAACATACAAGGAAAATGGAAAAAACACTAAGAAACAATTAATTTATATGTACCATCAAAATTTAATAATTTTATCGCAATATTAAATCAAAGGATATAGAGTGGATATATTAAGGCATACCTCATACACTTCAAAGGACTTCATCATCTTCTTCATCCAAGTCATCATCGCTATCATCTGATCCAGAGTCAACATTGTAAGGATTTTTCATATTATCATCGTCATTGATGTCAGTTACGATCATCAATATGTCATTGTCGATATCATCTTCATGGACATCGTCTGCTACATCATTTGATTCAACTAATTCTTCGAAATCTTCTTCTGGAACATGATCATCTAACTCATGTTTATCATCTTCAACATCATCTTCTTCTTTGATACATTCTTCATTACTTTCCTCTATGTTAAATACTTTACCGACCTTCCCCTTGGGTCATGTCTCACAACAAATGACCAACCCTTCTACCTGGAACCTCAAAGTAAAATATGCATTGACATTGGCTTGGAAGAACATAGGGATCGTGGCTCAAACAACCTTGTATTAACCATGGTAAATCCATTATCATGTTCAATAATAGTTTTATTGGGATCACGTTGTTTCAATTGTAACATGTACCATTTAAAAACGAATAGAACTACCTTGAAGGATTTAAATTCACACTGAAGAATATCTTCCAAATACCCTTAGTATCAATTTTTTGAGAGTTTTGGATGTCTGTCACTTCTAGAGGAAACATTGGTCACCTCAAAGACTGCAGATATCCCACAATATGATGTTTTCTTCGTTTCATCTAATTTTTTGATGTGATATTTACAACCATTGCACCACATAGCGTTATTGTGTTTTACCTACAACAACCATACACATAAATATTACATCATGATCCATTTATGATTAAGTGCATGCTTATGCCCTACAGGGAAAAAATCAATGTGTACATCAATATGTTTGCAAAACAAAAAAATAATGTGGTTGATTAATATGCTTTCCTGCTTATCTTTTAAACTGTATGCTAAATCGATTTCCATTTGTGTAAGATTGGTATCTCCATTGTGATGTGTTGCTTTAACCACTGAAGCCACACCTTTCCATGATATTCCATGACTAGATTGTTCACATCGTCCAATCCATACCTTCATCCAGTCAAGATTGTTTGTGATGCATAAATGAAGTGCATCCCACTCTCGACCAACTAACACATATTTCATTAAATTTGGAAATATTTTATTACAAGAACAATGCTTGAAATGAGTTTTTAGTTTTTTTTGGAATTCTAGATCCACTGTTTAATTACAAATTTACTGAAATATGTGTTAACTGTTTGATTAAAATAAAAATAAAATTCAATAGAAATGTATATTCACTTAACAGTCAAATGCATTATATTAATTAATCTCTGCTAGTTAATAATTACCTTTCACCTTCCTCAATCTACCTTTCCTTTTTGGGTACTCCCCTTCAAAATTGTTATTGGAGTGTGGATCACAAATACAACCTAAATTGAGATTTGACGCTAATTTAAGGAAATATTCATTAATATAAATCATGTTTTGTTATACCATATATCCCTCCATCATAGAACCCTCAGGATGTGCTCATTGTCTAACCAAACCCTTAAAAAAATTTCAAGTTCCTCTCAACCACCCACATTGACCTTGAGTGTACAGGTACTACACACAATTCAATCTCCTCAGCATGGTGTATGAGGTAGTGTTCTTATGCATTGAAAAATCCTGAAGGTAGATGCTTCTGGATTTCACACGTGAGACGAGAACTTCCTCTCCTCCAATTCTTTATATCTTCTTTATGGACTTATTTAGATGACAATCATCTACAAGTGATGGAAACCAATCACGAGATTTAACAAAAAAAAAAACATTATATTACATAACATGAATTAGTGCACAAAAATCAAATATAAATTCTACAATGAATTAAACAAGCACTAAGCGCATGCAAAAAATTGCTACTTACTTCATGTATTTCCAAAGATTATACATAACTTGTTTGACATTTTTGTCGAAGTTCTCCAGGAGAGAGATAGGTAAAACATACTTTAACAATATACAAATCTTTTATTTTTTTTACAAAAAGTAGACAACAAATACCAACAATATTCACTAGAATAAAAAAATATAGAAATATTTATATGCATACCATAATAATTACCTTCATGAATATATGCCAATCATGTGTTTTCACCCTCGCAAAATCACCTTTCTTTGTTATGATATTCTTCATGTTTGAAAAAAATACGGTGAAAAATTTAATTTTTTGCATGACTTATTTTACACCAGCATAGATTTAAATCATAGGCTCTATCAAGCACCGAGAGGGATCAAATATCTCGAGGTGAAAACCTCTTTTTAAATATTGCACTCAAGGAGCTATCATCTTTGGTGTGTCCTATATATAGTCATTCATTTGATTCAAACCAAAAGACACATCTTTTTAGTTAAGGTCGACCTATAACATTTTTATTATTAAATATTTAATATTATTTATGGCCGACATATAATATTTTTTATTATTTTTTATTTTGTTAGGAACTAACATTACAACATCATCCCCATACATGGTTTTAAAACCATGTGCAAGGCCCTCCTAAAACCATGGGTTGTTTAGGAGGCCTTGCAGGCTTGCACATGGTCTTAAAACCATTTGCAAGGCCCTCCTAAACCATGTAGAATAAAACCATGGGCTGTTTAGGAGGCCTTGCACATGGTTTTAAAACCATGTGCAAGGCCAACATATTTTTGCGGATAATTCAATTTTATTATTATTTTGTTAGGTAGGAACATTACAACATCTCCCCTATATTGTGTTGTTTTTTTACCGATATTTATTTTTGGCAGATAATTAAAATTTTTATTTTTTATTATTTTGTTAGTAACAAACATTACAACATCTCCATTATGATCGGCAATATTATTTATAGCGACATTTACAAGAGGAACTTTACATTTAAGGAATGTTGCAAAATATCCCCCATACTGGATTGTAGAGTGCCTCTCAACGCAACCATGACTTTGATACTCCGTTAACATCCATGAAAGTGAGTTTATATTAATTTGGTCTATGTTGCTATTAAATTGAATGACATATTTCATTGCATGGTTGGATTCTTGAATGTCATTGCAAATTTTGACATTTTTTTCTTTATCACTCCTTCCATCTAATATTCGCCATAATGTTTCAACCGCATTCTTTCCGATATGCATTGTATCAAAGAGATCAGCAATTTTTAGGTGTTCTTAGAGGATAAATTTTCATTCCTCATGGAAGCCCATTAATGTCTTCATGATCACGACGGCCATCATGAATCATAGTTTATAAAGAAATTTCAGAAATCAATGTCAATTACAGTAAACAATACACAATAAACAAAATTTCATAACATTTCATATATGATGATTCATACGTACATTGATGATTTGTATTATATTACAACTTCCATGGGTGAGGTGTCATTCTATGTGGTTTTAATGCAATCTCTTTCTTCCCATTGGACAATTTTTTTTCGCTAGTTCGATACCTATGATTCTTAGAGAGGAAGTTCCTATACTCATCAAACACCTCATTTCCTAAACTTTTGGAACTGCGAGAATTGATCTTAGGACCACAAACTGGAAATGCAAATTTTCCCTTTGTCTGAAGACCTACATAAAGAGATGTATTATCTATGTCAATTATAATTATATAAAATGAATGGATTATTTAAAAGAACACGTGTGCATAATATATTAACTAATTCATAAAAATAAATGAAATTAAAGTGGAACTTATAATTACAAACAACAAAAATGGGTTAACCTTGGGTACCATGTATTATCCATACAAGCATTGCATGGAATTGAAATTGTCTCTGTCATATTGGTCAAGATATGTCATACATAGTGATGGCATTCCATAACTTTAGTATCTCGTCAATAAGAGGTTTTATATATACATTCATATATTCAACTTGGTACTTACCTGATTGATTTGAACATATAAAATATATAATTATTACAACCATTTAGATATATAAACCATGCACAAGAGAATATATATATATATATATATATATATATATATATATGCAACAAATGAGATTCCACTACATAAAAAAAAATTTAGACACATACCTAGAATAATCATTGAAAACATTATGTGCTCACTCTTTATTGACAACCATGTAGGAATGTTATTGTTAATAACAAAAATAGGCCACACTGAGTAAATGAATCTCATCTCTGCAAATGGATTGAGACCATCTCCTACCAAAGAAATCCTAATATTACGAGGTTCTTCTTTAAAGTGAGGCCATTTTTCCTCCATATCTCTAAATGCAGAACCATCTGCAAGAATTCGAATAATGTCATCTTGAATTTTGGTCCATGCATGGTAATGCATAAATTGCGCTATGTTTTTGCACCCGAACAATCATTGAAAATGTGGAATAATGGGAATATAATGAAGAACCTTGTGAGGCACCTTTTTTGTTATTTGATATGTTCGACATCTACTGGTGTGACATTCCATACATTCAGTTTCAAATTCATGCCGATTATAATATATAACATGGTCATCGGGGCATGCATGAATTCTTTCATAATCCATGCCAATTTCTTTCATGATGGAAGATAAATATTGATATGTGCGAGGTAAAATATTTGATGGTGGTAACAAAAGTTTAGTTATCAAGCTACAACAAATTAAAATTAAAATATAGTTAATATAATATATAAACAATATTAATGAAACACATTTCATCCATATTAATTTGACTTATGAATTAACAATAATTTTAATAGATGAACAACGATAACCTTTAGCACGATCATATATATGTGATGGAATATATTACATACCTTAACATCTGTGTGACTGATGTGTTTGAAAGACTATTCATAACCTTCAAGTTCATTTTCAACAATATAGCAGAGAGAAGATTTGTGTTGGATCCCTCATAAAGGGGTTCGTATGCCTTCTCAAGAAGAGGTAAATCATGAACACCATCAAATTCATCATTTTCATGATGACGATCATCATCATCCATTATTACATTAAATGTAGCATTGATCAATGTATTTGTACCATCATCTTCAACTATGATATCAATATAATCATCTTCTTCAGTATGATCATTAACTTGCTCTCCATTATTCATAGCTCCGTGTTCCTCCGGTACTTGTTCTGAAAGCACATCCTCCAGATGATATGTCGCAGGATGTATTTCCTTTATAATTACATGAAACCATCAATATATATTAGTTAATACAAGAAATATTAAATAATGCATACATTTACAAAAGAAAACAATATAAAAACATATATAATGCAAAACTTACAATGGATGATATTCATGTCCCCCCTTAGCGTGTCCATGTTCCCTACAATGTTTTCTAGATGTTGTGATCTTTATTATTCTCCTTTTAAATCCACTGCATTGGCTACATGGAAAATAACATTCTCCATCACCCTTTGTTTTCATTCCATCCTACAATCTAGAAAACAATTGTCGATTTTGTTTGTTTGGATCAGGAATATTGGTATTTGACATTTTCTCATAAAGATATTGAATGAAGGTTATCAATCTTAAAAAATCAAGATCCACACTTCACTATTTTTAATCACAAAAAAAAATTAAATAGTTATGTATTCTTTTACAGAAAACAATCCGTGCGAAGACTATAATTTCCACATCTCGTCGCTTGTATAGCAAACATGTCGGAATGTTACCATAATTTATAGTTTATAAAATTTAAAATTTGTCAGATATCTAACGTTATTATCATATTTATTGTTAACATGGCATGGTTGGATATCTGACGGGATCTCGACAGTTATCTAACGATAGTCGTTGGATTTTTTACGGTCGTCGAATATCCGACAATGACATGTATCAATTAAAACATATTTGATCCAAATTCGTAATTTTAAAGGTGAAATCTGATGACACAATCAATTTCGTCAGATTTGCTCATCGAATTTTGGGTTCAAATTTTGTGTTGTCAATAGTAGGCCCATCATGCTAGACAAAAGTATATGCCTTATATATTTTATCTATAGAGTAATCAACCAACGTGCTAGCTATTTGTTTCACCATTTTGGCGACGATTGCTAAAAAAAATAAACCATTCAATTGTTATGTATATCTAGCACCAGAGTTTCAAGTAATATTGTAGATGGAGGTACCATAAATTTTTCAAGGAAGTTTCAAAGTATTAAGCTTACTATGGGGGAGTATTTATTGGATAGTCGAATGATTTCCAACCAAAAGGGTGGTGTTGATGTTGTACTAGGGTTCCAATGGTTACAATCATTGGGAAAATGGATCTTAATTTTCGATAAATTTTCATGATGTTCTCCTCAGAAGGAAAGGAAATTAAATTTAGAGGTATTCGAAGGGAACCCTCTAAAGTGATAATCGCTAACATCAAGAAAAAATTACTAAAAAGGGGACATCATGGTGTAGTTTCACAATTGTGTTCACTAGATGTTTAGTAATATATACCTCCATTTCAGTGGATTTCCAAAAAGTTATTGACAATCATCCAAGGTATTTGGAGATATGACTAAAGGTCTTCCACCTACTTGAGATCATTATCATGTTATTCACTTGCAACTAGGAAGTGTACCACCTAACATTAGACCTTACAGGTACCTATATACACAAAAGAGTGAGAATAAGAATATGGTTCAATAAATTTTAAATGAAAGCATCATTTGTCCTAGAAAAAGTGGTTTATCTACACCAATGATGATGGTTAGAATTAAGGATGTTTCATGGCGTATGTGTCTAGATTATACAGATCTCAAACAAATTACCATTAAAGACATGTTTTCTATTCCTATTATTGATGAACTATTAGATGAACTACAGGGAGCAATTTTATTTACAAAGTTGGATCTATATTCTGGATATCATCAAATGAGAATGAGGCAAGAAGACATTCTAAAAATAGCCTTAAAAAACATCAAGGTCAACATGAATTTGATGTCGTTTTACCTTGTCAATGCACCTTCCACATTTCAAATCTTAATGAATTGTATTTTTAAACCCTTCCTCATAAAATTTGTGCTAGTATTTTTTTTATAATATACCTATCCATTGAAAATCTGGGAAAGATCATGTACAACATGATGGCATGGTCTTAAAACTATAGAAAGATAACCAACTACATGTAAAGCATTCTAAGTTTTCTTGTGGGGTTTAGGAAATGGAATATTTAAGTAATTTTGTATCTCATGAAGCAGTCAAAGTGGACACTAACAAAATTAAAGCTATCATGGAATAACAAATTCCTAGAACCTTGAAGAATATTAGAATAGACATGCTACTATTGTAAGTTCATCAATAATAATGGTAAAATAACAACACCTCTAAGAATGCTATTTAAAAATGAGGCATTCTTTTGGACTCAAGAGGCAACCAAATATTTTGAAAAAGTTAAAGAGGATATGTGTAAAACTCTCATATTTTCCATGTTTGACTTCACAAAATCTTTTATTTAGGAATGTGATGCCCTGTGGCATGACATTGGTGTCGTTTAAATGCAAGAAGAAAGGCTCCTTTCCTATGAAAATTTTCAACTTAAAGGAAAAATATTACTCAAATCAATTTATGAAAAGGAAATGTTGGTCATAATGCATGCAATTAAGAAATGACAACCTTACATAATAGGGAGGAACTTCAAGGATATTATACATCACGAAATCCTTAAATACTTTTTAGAACACCGATTATATTTAGAACATAAACAAAAATGAGTTACAAAGATGCTAAGTTATGACTTTGAAATTATATACAAAAGGAAAACAAAATGTGGTGGTAGATGCAATTTCAAGGAAATAAGATGGCACGCTGGGTTTACATTGTGTTATTTCCATTCTACAGTCTAATTGGGTGGAAAAAACAAGGATAGAATGAAATTAGGATCAAAATACATGCAAGATAATTCAACAACTACTAGAGGACCCTATTTCATTAGATAAATTTGTGTGGAAGAATGATTCACTAAAATACCAAGGGTGCCTATATTTATGTAAAAATTCCCATGTCAAACAGAAGGTCACTTTTTCATTGCATACTTCTCCTATAGGAGGATATTTAGGGTTCTTGAAAACTTACCACAAAATCATGAAGGTTTTTTCTGGGAAGGTCTTAAAATTGATGTCCAAAATTGTGTGGTTGAATGTTTGGTTTTCCAACAAAACAAGGAAGATACCATTAAGACACCAGTTCTTCTAAGACTATTAACCATACCAAGTCAATGTTGGGAAGAGGTCTCAATGGATTTAATCACATGTCTACCAAATTTAGAATGAAAGAATGTCGTCATGGAAATGGTTTATTGACACACAAAAAATGCCAATTTATGTTATCTTTCGCATCCTTTTAAAGCAAGTATAGTAGCTGCAACAATCATGGAAACTATTCAAAAGTTACATGGAATCTCTGATATTATTGTATGTGATAGAAATCAAATTTTTATTGGTAATTTTTGGAATGAAATATTTTATTGTTTGGGTACTCAATTGGCTCATAACTCCTCTTACCATCCTCAATACAATCTGCAAACTAAGGTTTTGAATTAATGTCAATAAGGATATATGTGTTGCTTTGCATATGATAAATAAACATAGTGAATCAAGTGGTTTACCTTGGCAGAAAGTGGTACAAAAAAACATTCCATGCTTCATAAAAAAATTTCCCACTTATGGCACTTTATGGATATTAGTCTCCATCCATTACATCGTCCTTTAAAGAGAGAGATAGGGTTCAAGCAATGGAGGATCACATAGAGCACCGACAAGAGGTTCTCTAACTATTAAAATAAAACTCATTTATAGCACACAAAATGATGAAACAACAAGAAAATCAATATCATCATGAAATTAAATTTAAAGTGGGGGATAGGGTATTTTTTTAAGGTAAAACCATACAAAAGAATCTTCCTCAAGTAACAAAATAAGGACAAGAAATTAGTATCGAAGTTTTATGGTCCCTCTAAGGTGTTTCAAAGGATTGGAAGTATGAACAACAAATTGGAGTTACCTCCATCTTCACATGTATATCTAGTCTTCCATGTTTCTTGCATGAAAAAGGTAATTAGAGACAAGATCTCAGTTTAGACTATTTTAGGAGAGGTTGATGAATGGGACATCATACTAGAACTTGAAACATAGATTGAGAAACTAAGAAATCAAGAAATTATTGATTACCTCATCAACCAGAAGAACTTGCCAATAGAAGAGGTGGCATGGGAAGATGTGTTGTTCATGTAGAATCAACTATAGTTAATCAAGTTTTGATAAGAACAAATGTTTAAAAGAGAGGGGAATCTTAAGCCTTGATATTGCGACATTACATTTATATTATTATATTAGTATTGTCTTTGTTAGTGGGATAGGACCTTAATTATAATTGTAAGTTCGACTAGAACCTTAATTGTAATTGTAACATTTATCTCCTCTAAACCAAGGAGACCTAGTTTAGAGATCACATTATCTTAGCCTCTTCATTTCATGCATTGTAAAATGAGGTATTCATCTCTTTATATTATTTTTAAGGTGTTGGGTTAGTCTCTCGTTCAAATTCTATGTTCATTTGGGATTTTGGTGGATAACAAAACAAATTAGAAGAGGTTGAAAGATACATGTACACGTCGAGCACTAAGAAAATGTTGCAGGCTTTAAGGTGATGCATTGGAATGTGTTGAGAGTGAAGTGATGGAATTGTGAAATGTATGAAAGGATGTGTCTTGACCTTTAATGAGATGCAACCAACCAATCTAGGATTGAATGAGATGGAATTATGATTAGTGAATGCACCCTAACTCTTATTACTGGTGCACCCACTAACTTACCTCAATAATTTGATACTCTTTGACTTACCCTCAACAAATTTCTACTCGCCAACCCATTCTCAAAAATTCATGACCCATCGACTCACCCTCAACAATTTCCCCTAAGTTAAGCCAATTAACTATTATTGACTAACACAGAGAACCATGAAGAATCTCTGAGATTTGGTGAATTCAAAAGATTAGCCTTCATCAAGGGCAAAAGCAAAATGTGGAGAGAATTATAATGGCTATTGATGTAACTAGTCTAACACGTGTTTTTTGGATCCCCATATTTGGTTAAGGGTCACGTTAAAACTCATATTTGTTGACATTGAATTATATTATATTATTAAAAATGCTTTATTAAATATTAAGAAATTATTTTATTGTAAATCTTGTTTGAAAAGGAATGTTGAAAAAACAAATAGTGAACTCCCAATAAAATGACTAATTTTAATTTTAATTTTAATGTTATGATGTTAATGTATTAATGTGACCACTCTAACATAACTCACCATACCATAATCAAGTTTTATTTTTATTTTCTCTCTTTAGTATTTGCTTTTATAAATTCATTTCATGTGCATATTTGATAGTATAAAGCAAAACAATACCAAAATATATATAATGAAAAATACATCAAATAACATAGCTATATGGCTATTGTAAAGGAAACAAAGAAAATTTAAAATATGGTAATTTCATTTTAGACTTTTATTATGTTTATTTTTTAGTTACTTTTTAAATGTTTTAATGAGCACACAAGAATAAGAGAGAACAAGTTTCATTATAGTGGTATATATTTGGTGAGTTTACGGAAAATTTAAGGATCCATAATTTTCTTGAAGTGTAGAAACCTTGGCTAATGTTACCAATTATCAAATTTCTAACCATAAAATGTTTAATGATATTTATAAAAAAAAATTCAAATTTAAAGAGTTTTATATAGTTTTTGAACAAATTTAACCATATTTACAATAAAAATATTTTAATTCTATGGAATTTGGCCGAATCATATTAAAAAAAATAGAAAATGACTAATAATTTTTAGAAAAAACCTTAAAAAAATAGTCCATAAAATAAATTCCATCAAATAAATTCCATCCCTAAATTTTTTATAACAGGTCAGAAAGTATTGTATATAAATATACGCATTTATGATAAAATGCAGGATTGACCATGCTCCATTGTAATGATACTATTAGTAATCGATGGTGTTATACATAAACTGAAATTGTATTCCATTCCATTATTTATGTTATGATACCAAACCTAAGACTACAAGTGGACTTGGAGAGGTAGAAGTATTGTTCTACCACAATAAACCACGTAGCCTTTAATTGCACTTGCATTCATGTTGGACATTACATTCCTAGCAACGCTCAACATAACATAACAAATGTAGTTAATGGTGGTCTCTATGAAACCCATCCATAAGACCACTTTCTTCCCATGGGAAGCTAATGTTGATCCATATAAGGAAAATTAATGTTTTTTAGCAAGCAAAGGTGGATATAGAGATTTCACGCAAAGAGTGAATGATTTTTTTAAAATATCAAACGCAAGCAGCTGTAAACAGATCAACGAATTCCATCCACAGAGATAACAAAATATTTAAATAGTAAGTTAAATTTTAGATTATTTGTATTTATTATTTGTATTTTGCTTCTTGGGTTTTTTCAACAAAAAATTGGTCTAAATTGTTGAAATCGTGGTTTTGGGTTGCTAGAATTGCATATCAAGGTGTTTTCAAGGATAATTGAGGTAAGCCAAATCTATTCCTGCAGTCGAAATTGCAATTTCAACAACCAAAATTACAATTTAAGCATCACAAGAATAACTAGAAAAAGTGCAAATGATCTAGAGATTAGCTAACTCCAATATTTAATACATAACAAAGAGGTGTTAATGGTTTACATTCATACGAGAGGTTGTGTTCTTGGGCATTTGACACATTGGTGAGATTTGATGCTATATGTTTTTATTTTTATGATGCACTAAATTCTGTGTCACTTCGTACATAACAGTATGAATAGCTATAAACATCCATGTTATTCTGAATGGTGAGTTTGGCTCATTGACCATCACTCACCAATAAACTAAATATGTTAGGAAATTCAATTTCCTCATGCAATGTAACTAGGAGAAGTTTGTCTGAATTGTCTGTGACATGTGACATGGAGGACATTTAATATATGCCAATGTCGAGTTCCAATCCTTCCCAATATCATAATTCACTTTACTTTTGGGCGAACAATATGCACTAGACAACTCCCCAAGGCAAGTGTGGGAGGACCGTTGGATGTTCTCATCCAATGGTCCTCCCACACTTGCCTCGAGGGACGTGAGGATTCGGTCTGGAAAATGAGTTTCGCTTTACTTTTGTCAATGGAGATTTCTCTAGGGTTTTTGGTGTAAAGGTTTTTCATGGTGTTAATGGCATTGTGCCCTTTTAATTTTCAAGGTGTTCATGTCCTTCCATGGATTTCGTGGCTTCCTATAGCATGATGCTTGTTCCTCAAATGACCCTGCCAGCATTTCAACTATTCACACTTCCTTTGTTAACATGTAAGAGTTTAAAAAACTCGACTATGTCATTTTTATTTGGTAAACTCATTTGTTTTAAGGAATTTTACTAATATTACATTGTAGTGGTTGAAGACAGAGGAGGGATAAGGGAAACCCTGGAGGACCCGAACACCATCCCTCTCTGCAACTCTTCCAAGGTAAAGCTATGAAGGTTTTATAGATACTTGTTTACAGTTTCTTTCAATTATTTACCTTAGTTATGTCTATAGCTTAATCATTTTGCAGGTGGAGGGCACTAGAAAGGAAGGTGACAAGGTCACCTCCTCCCAATCCCTTGTTTTATAACTCCCAGGTAAAACAACAAACCCTGACTCATTTTTTTTCTTTACATACAGTTGTTTAAAACACTGCAACCACCGTAGCTTATGATTTGTATAGTTTTGTTGCAGGTGTATAATGCCTGATCTTAAAGAGCTAAGAGAAGAGGAAGCTCCAGCTCTACACAAGATAAGTGTTGTGTGCTTTGTTCAACCCCCATGGGGTTTACATCTATTTTAAAGAGGGATTTCACAACCTCTCTGCTTCAGAATAGGATTTGAATGCATTAGGTTTAAGTCTTTTGTGGTTGCATGATACTGTGGGTGCCATCGTGGATGGTCTTACTTCCACATCCCTGGCTCTATTATTTTATTTTATTTGTGGTTTTAAAACAAAGTGAAAGCCATCGTAGATGGACTTAAAGCCAGATGCGTACATTGTGTTGTTTTAACTCATTACTTGTTTAAATGAATGGGATGACCCTTAGGGTCTCTGTTGTGAAAATACTCTTTGGTTATTCTTTTGTTTACAACATCCAATCCTTCGATGGTATTACAACCATGCATATGTTTTGATAAAAAATATTTTATAATTAAAACTTGGTTCTGTGAATGTGAGTAGGTATAGATAATAATAATGGTACTATTATTACTATTTTTATTGACCCGTAAGAGGGTTTAATATGATTTCTACAACATCGGTTAGTAATTGAATTATTGCCTTGTTTTACTTGTTTGTATAATGATGGCAACCATTGAACATGCGATTATGGCCATAACCTTTAATCTTGTTATTGCTTATATGACCCATTGGTTCTTGTGCTTTCTGTGGAAAAGTTTTGACGAATAGTTGTTTGATGTGCTATGGGTTTGGTTCCCTCAAACTAATCGGGTACTGCTAGTTAAGTGATACAATAGTTAATTCCATAATTTTTGTTATCTATTACGGATTGTATAAATTATTTATAGTGATATTCTTGGATCCAATTGATCTTGAGTTGAATATTTGTGATCTGTCATGTGATGTATGCAATGGGATTTTTATTCTTAAATGCTCGACGACCATAGCAATGGACTTACTACCGGTCTTTGGAGTTGGAAAATACTTGCATCTGCGATTTTTTTACCTTGTAGATTTACGATTTCCTTGAATCTGGTTATGACTGTTAAAATGATACCCATAAAGGATTGGTTAGATAATGTAACATCCCCTTAGTACCTCAACTTGGAATAAAAAACGTAAGTAATTAAAACGACACTGTAAGTACCGATTCTAACCTCATAAAAATGGTGGATGCAAGTAATAGGGTTAGGAGACCGAAAGCTTGGCACGACAAAAAAAAAATTATTAGGGACAAATCCACTAGGGGGAGAGAATGAATGTCTAGGGAATCCATGACATTGATGACATGTGTCATATTTGTGTCATTGATGAATGGTTGTTCACTTGATATTATCCTAAGTAGAGTAAATTATTAGTCTCATGCTAATATGGAACTCCTATTAATGGGAAGATAACTAGCACTAGTTGATCATAAATTAAATTAGATGACTACCCTAAGTATTAGTATTACCTATATTAATTTTGGCAAGCATGACCAAGGAACATCCATAGTGATACTAAAAGAAAATAAGTTAAAGTTAGTCATATTTTCTTACCTTTATAAAATAGTATTTTAAGATTATTTTAAAGAACTATGAGTATGGATAAATTAAACAAATATAGTGCTCTATCGTATATATATACATACAAATATAGTGCTCTATTTCATATATGTGTGTGTATGTTAATGAAAGTCTAGTATCCCTATAATATAGTTGAAAATACACTTACTACTTTAAATGGAGAATGGCCTCATGTTGATTGAATAATACGGTAAGGGACATAAATAACACAATAATTAATGAAATTGGTCACATTATCCTCCTTGGGGATATTTTGGAGTTATCTCTTTGTTTAAAAAAAAATGAAATGTGGAGAATTCATTCTGGCACTTGTTTTCTTGATATTTAAAGGGATTTTCCTTTTTAAGGCGACTATTTCTTAGTGAAGGCGGGGCTAGAGAAGGAACTCTGCATTTTGTTCAATTTCTTTACTATGTGCTAATCCCTGCATGGTTTTGCATTGGATGTAACATGTACTTCGTTTCGGGTTGACCTGCATAGGTATGCAAACTACCTTCGTCTTGGAGGTAAGTTTGCAAAAATGTTAACTCTTTTACCTGAGTGTTAACCTTCGCATTACCTACGTGATGACCTTTTCATGGTTCTATATATTTATACGTGATCCAATCTGCAAATTGATAACTCATGATGCCCACGATATGTACATATGCATGTTACCCATGCTTGATTTTGGATTATAACTTATGATCTGCAATCTATATATATATTTTTAATGCATTTTGATCTGATAAATCATATCTGAGATCATATTATACCTTTGCATGCATTCTGATATGATCTACGATCTGTAATTTTTTTTAATGCATTTTGATCTGATAAATCATATCTGAGATCATACACATTTGCATGCATTTTTATCTGATATGCGATCTGTATATTTTTTTGAATGTGTTTTGATTTGATAAATCAGATATGAGATCGTATACCTTTGCATGCGTTTTGATCTGATCTGTGATCTGTATATTTTTTAATGCGTTTTGATCTGACAAATCAGATATGAGATCGTATACCTTTGCATGTGTTTTGATCTGATATGCGATCTGTATATTTTTTTGAATGCGTTTTGATCTGATAAATCAGATCTGAGATCGTATACCTTTGCATGTGTTTTGATCTGGTCTGCGATTTGTATATCTTTGAATTCATTTTTAATCTGATAAATTAGATTCGAAATTGTATATGTTCAGGATCCAGCATATAGTGCCACGTTTATCCTTATTGTATGTGTTTGATCCAAACTATGCAAGCATCCCATTGTCTACGTGTGAACAATCCATAAGATATCGATCGAGAGAAACCATTTCCATTTATATTTCTTTGGTTATCCTTTGTATGCCTACGTTTTAATAAGATCAGGAGTATATATATTATATGCATGCGTCTTTGGTAATGATCTGGAGTATAAGATCTGGTTTATGTATTTCTATTTTGTTTTTTAGCTGATTTATGTGTTGAGGAATATTAGACCCGAAGGATCTGATATCTACTTATGCTTTGCCTTTCGATTTCTTTTTTTTATCTGCCTTAAATGTTGATGAATATCAAATCAGAAAGATTCGATCTCTAGTTAAGTGTATTTTTTTCCTTTTAGCAGAAATACCATTCGATTACCCATGTATGTGTTTTTAGAAGTGGAACGTTTTGTTTATTTCTGCATTGTAAGATCTTCTATTTCTTTTATAAATGCATGCATTTCTCTTAGGTGGACATGGAATTCCAATTCATCCATGGTTGTGTTGATAGATATGGAATGTTTTGGTTTGAACTCTATGCAAATCATGGTTTTGATAAAAATATTCCTGTGTTGGATTGATTTCTGTACAGATCATGACTTGGGTAAGAGTATTCCTGTGTTGTATAAACCCAAGGCATGCGTTGGGAATCTAAATTCCACCTGTATTCTATTTGCACGTGTTTTGTGATCTGGAATGTATACATGGTTTTACCTATTATTTTACTTGTATATTAAATTGCATCTACGGCCCCAATAGCGGGATTGTGTGTGTGGATGCCTCTATATATAAATTCTTTGCCCATGTTTTGGTTTAAAGAATGCATCTAATTATGTTTTGTAGATATGTGGACCAATACAACCTCCAAGATAAGAGATAATGGAATGGTGGGTATGCATTGGGTCTTCTTGGAAATACCAAGATTTTTGTGTAAAAGTTATCTTTATGATGTGCCTCGTTAGTTGCTAGTCAATTGTTACAGTTTTAATTATTTTTATTGTGTATAAGGGTGTGTCTGGATGTTTAGATCATGTTAAGATCTTTTAGAGGGCTCTAGTTATATCCTTACACTAGTGGATTCGTCGTCAAGCTCAGGGGTGGATTTAGACGGACAAACACACATCAAGTGGAGCCTATGGTTGGGAGGAAAGTCGTAGGAAATATTTCAGTCGCACAAGTCCCTTTCAGATTAGAATAGTGTCTATAATGGTTAACCTTGTTTATGGAAATATTTATTCATGTCTCTAGCTTGTTCTATATCTTAGGTTGTTGGAATTATAATTGGTTTATAGTGCTATTATGTACATTGAAATAACATGATTTTCAAGTGGTGGTTGTAGAGAATATTCTTTAATGGAAGAACGGATTTAGACTAATCCTTGGATGACAAGTATAGTGAAATCAGTTTGTATATGTACATATTTTATGAGCTAGTATAATTTATCATCTAATCTGGTTGTTTTCTCCTCAACCAGTTCAGGAGACTCATACTTCACCTACGACGATTGTGCCTAGGAGATCGAGTCTAGTATATGGTATCTTGATATGGAATGTGTTAACCATAACTAAAGGACAAGGGTAATATGTAATGGTCTTTTTATTCAAAGGATCGCCATGCGACTAATATAACACGTGTGTCGTATTTAGTGAGAATTGTTATGTGAGTTAGCTTTTGAGTAATTGTGTTTTGTATGCTCTTAAACTATAAAGAATCATTATATGGTTAAGTAATCAATGGGTTTAAATTAATTGGGGTGATTGAACAATTTAATAGATGAATTTTTATACTCTGCACCCCAAGGATCTGTTCAGGTTGTGGGTATGTTACATATGGTATCAGAGCCCATGTTACAACACTTGGACATAAATGGGCTGAACATAGAGTTAA
This sequence comes from Pseudotsuga menziesii, assembly GCA_001517045.1. Classification (NCBI taxonomy): domain Eukaryota; kingdom Viridiplantae; phylum Streptophyta; class Pinopsida; order Pinales; family Pinaceae; genus Pseudotsuga; species Pseudotsuga menziesii. The sequence goes on along the minus strand of LPNX011110203.1, from coordinate 1,555,484 downwards.
TAAGAATTAAGTTGTTGTCGATAACAAAACACAATATGATAAATGTCAGGGAATACTTCGCTCATGTGTGTTGCAACAATTATATTCTTATGGTGAACGATAAGTATATATATATTTTAGTGTTTGATATGAAAATTGTTGTGCGTTGAATTGGACTGACTCGTTGGTTGAAACTCCTTACTTTGAGTACATATTATTTCCAAATGAAATAGCTACAATATGCTTTGAACTAGATTCTTGAAGTTGTTGAAGTGAAACCCCTTATGACTTAAATCCTATTAAGATTAAAATTAACTGTTGGATTACTATCATCTTTGTCACCTGAAAAAGTGATAGTTAGGAATTTGGATGCACCTATCAATGGTAATGTAGACGGTCAGTTGGTTCCATAAATAATGGAAAGTCAAACCGATGCGCTCCACAATAATTCCAGTTGGAGCGAGCGTGTGATGTGGTGATTCTTTGTGTGGACTATGTTTATCGACTCATGTTTGATTCATGTCATACTTTTTTTTCTCTAAAAAAAACTATTTTGGAGAATTGATGTTAAGTACATTCTAGAGAGATTATGGGTCTAAAGAATTTGTTTTAGTGATACCCTGCCAGTTGTCAACATACCTTGACTGAGGAAAATCTAACCTCATTTCCTTGCTTGCTTTAATCACGCAAATTATTTATGCAGTGAACAATCGATTTCCTTGTTATGACCACCATTTGGAGTAAGGTCTCGAAGCCTTATATTAAGTGGCATAAAGTTAAGTCTCGTTATTTAACTTGATTTTGCTGACACCTGATAGGTCGGATCAATGACCTCCTTTTAAGAAGAATCTTATGTAGTTAAGATTTTAATGAGGATCGCCTTATTGTTAAAAGATTTGATAGATGTTTATTTGTTTTATTATGACAATGTGGTTCTTTTTATATGGGTGTACGTGGTGAAACCATAATTATAGATCCAAATCATATGGTATTGAATATCGAGTATTGATATTAAGGTTGTGAATTATTTTTAGGAAATTACAAATACTTTTCGTATATAGATTTTATTTACTTTCAACATTTAAGGAAAGTATCAAGATTTGGTTATAAGCATTGGAAGGAATGGATTCACCTTTTAATAGGTAGATGGATATAATGGAAAATAGGTGTAGGCATATATCTTGGATATAGATGGTGAAGTGGTTATAATTGTTGAAATAATGAATTTGATTACTGAATATATTGATGAAGCGAATGTGACATTGCTAGAATAAACAAAAATGTCATAACGGGAGGTCACGACTTCAAATCCCTCTTATATGCTTGGGGATATGTACCATGTTTTGAATATTAAGATAATTACTGACATACTTATCGTCTTATATGTAGAAGAAAATCATTGTTACAAGAGAACATGTACGCATTTGGAAAATGTTTTCTTGATGCTATAGAGATTGCAAAATATGTAAATAAAGTAATGAATGCATTAAGATGGTAATGTAAATGGGCATATCTATGGAAGAAAATTATCATATTATTTAATATGCATAATGTTGAATAATCTGCAAGTTATTATATAACCTGTCGAGACTATGTTGGAAGAATTTGATACATAGAGAGTTTATCTATGATGTTAACAATGTCCGAAGAAGGGACATGATGTAGTTGAGCTAGTATTATCATTGACAAATTTAATATGCCTTTAAGCTTATGAAAAATAAGGTATGATTTAGAATTAGTTTAATGATGGAGCAATATCAATGGCGGATATATGCAGATAAAAATAACTACTACAAAAAAAGGGTAATCATGTGACAAGATAGAGTATATTGGCACAGTGGGATTACAACAAGATTATGAGCGTTAAGTGCACAAGGATTGTGCATAAAGATAGAAAATGTTGCACCTGGAATAATCAAATACATTTGTAAATAGTTAAATGTCAAGCATTATGTTGCAAGTTATGTGATTGATTACCCAGGCTTACAAAATAAATGATAACATAGATAGATAGTCATCATTCATAATTGAAAGTTGATTGGAATCTCTTATCAGTGGGAAATCGTTACCTGGAATATTGAGGCTATACGATTTGATGATAAGATACCGTGACTAATTAATTATGGAGAATTGCATGTATCAAGGACTTGGTAATGGCAATAATATAGAGAGGCATGATGGGAACCAAAGTCCCATGACTGCAAGCAACCAAATGATATGAGAGATATTTGGTACATATAAAGTTGGTTTATATGAGAAACTAAAAAGAAGAATGTATAAGACGTACATGATTGTACATGAGGTACATGTTTGTAAAGGAGGTGCATGTCTTCCCCTCATCTAGCTAGGCACCAGTATGCATCCATGGGGACGCCCAAGTGTACGACGTCTGGCTTGGCTTCTTCTTGCACACACTCACGCTGTAAGAGGACTGTCATGAGAGTAGGGGCTCCATGAAGAACCTCTAAGTAATATGGTGTCCTAGAAAGAAAGCGCTTGAGTTTGGTGAAGCACCCTGAATAGCACAGGTAGGAGATACACCCAAAGAAGGGTATCGTTCTCGTGTTGGGTAGCTTGGATTAGTACTCAGAGTATTGTTAGCACTTGGAGTGTTTGCTTGGAGGGAGGACGTCCAAGAGCAACCAGAAAGGTGCTTACAAAGAATAATACTTGTAAATGGTATATGCACTATAAGTAAATTCGTCCCTATGAGGTATTATGCTTACCTCTTAGTGAATAGAATAAATAGGAGTACTGGAACCATTGTGAATCATGAAATTAAATAATGTTAGATTTCCATTTATGCATATGTTGTTGATGTTGATTTTAGTAGACATGTAGATGTATGTTTTATATTTTAGGTTGGTGACCTAAAAAAATTGATGTAATCCTTTTAATATAAAGGATTAAGGTATGTATGACAAGTCGAGCTAAGACAATTGCCGCTTGAATAATTTCAATAAAGGGTGAGACTCCAAAAACGTCAAGTAAAACAATTTTACTTATGCATTTTTCGGTTGAAATTAGAGGTATGTACGATTATGATAATACTCTAGGTAGACCTTGTGATATTGTACAGAGAACAAGTTAAAGGAAAACAAAGCTGAAATAATTCATAAAGGATGTAGAAGCAAGAAATGAGAAACTAAACAGGAAATGAAGACAAGGCTTTGATGAACATGCAACACAGATGACAATGTTAATTCTAAGGGGGAAAGGATGTAACATCCCCTTAGTACCTCGACCTAGAATAAAAAAATCAAGTAAGATGGAAATGTAAGTACTGCCAATTATAACCTCATAAAAATGGTGGCTGGAAGTAATAGGGTTAGGAGACTGAAATCTTGACATGACAAAAAAATGATTGGGGACGAATCCACTAGGGGGAGAGAATGAATGTCTAGGGAATACATGCCATTGATGACAGATGTCATCTTTGTGTCATTGACGAATGGGTGTTCACTTGATATTATCTTAAGTAGAGTAAATTATTAGTCACATTCTAATATGGAAATCTTATTAGCGGGAAGATAACTAGCACTAGCTGATCCTAAATGAAATCAGGTGACTACCCTAAGTATTAGTATTACCTATCTTAATTTTGGCAAGCATGACCAAGGAACGTCTATAGTGATACTAAAATAAAATAAGTTAAAGTTACTCCTATTTTATTACCTTTAGAAAATACTATTTTAAGATTATTTTAAAGAACTATGAGTATGGCTAAATTAAACAAATATAGTGCTCTATTGTATATATACATACAAATATAGTTCTCTATTGTGTGTGTATATATATATGTATAAATATATTTATAAGATTGATATGTGTTAAGGAAACTTTAGTATACCTATAATATAGTTGAAAATACACTTACTACTTTAAATGGAGAATGGCCTCATGTTGATCGAATAATACGACAAGGAACATAAAGAATACAATCATTAATGAAATTAGTCACACGATCCTCCTTGGCAAGATTTTGGAGTTACCTCTTTGTTTAAAAAATGAAACATGGAGAATTCCTTTTGCCACTTGTCTTCTTGAGATTTAAATGGATTTTCCTTTTTAAGTCGACTATTTCTTAGTGGAGGGGGGGTGGCTAGAGAAGGAACTCTACATTTTGTTCCATTTCTTGCATGTGTGTCAATCCCTGCATGGTTCTACATTGGATGTAACCTGCACTTCATTTCGAGGTGAAATTCCTAGTTATGCGAACTACCCTCGCCTTGGAGGTAAGTCTGCAAAAACATTAACTCTTTTTCCTGTTTGTTAACCTCCACATTACCTGCGTGCTAACCCTTTCATGGTTCTATATATTTATATGTGATATGATCTGCAAATTGATAACTCATGATTCCCACGATCTGTATATCTGCATGTTACCAGTGCTTGATTTTGGATTATAACTCATGGTTGTGTTTTCATAAACGAGAGGATCGGTTCTATGATTTAAACAACTCAAATTTAAGTTTAAAACTCTTAAAATAAACAAGGTTTCAATTCCTATACTCTCTTATGAAAACTGCAGGACATTGGCTAGATTGGTGGGACAATAAAAAAAGGGATTGAAGTGAATAGTAATTAGTTTCACACTCCAATTAAAATTCCCAAAGTGAAAATATGACACTTCTCGAAATTACCCATTAGTGGGGAAATTGTGCAAGTGAAGCAGGAACTACTAGAAAGTGGTCGTGGGGCCCCATATAGGATAGAACCTTGTTGGTGTAGTGTTGAACACAACCCCATGACTCCATCTAGCCCAAATGTCACTATGAGAGCCACTTCCTAGTCAATCCGGACATATTCCATGTACCCCTTTGGTTAATTTGGAATCCCCTTTCTATTTAATAATTAGATCATTACCAAATTTTAATAAAATTGACCAGCAATCAACCCACTCCATTGAAGGGAATATAAAACCCTGTTATCTCATAAACTTGTGAAGTTTTATTGTGTGTAGATGAGCCCATGCAACATATTAAAACCTTTAAAGCTCATCATTTGACAACTCCACCTATTCAGTACAAGGTTCAATGGTTATATCGAATGCATACAATTAATTTTTGATATGGATGAAATAAGGGAGAAATGTGGTGCCCAGATAGCCAAACTTTATCATCCTATTGATTTCTCAAACATCTCTAGTTTGCCTAACTCTTTTCATGATGTGGGGGATGTATATAAGTGGCTTCTAGTCTTTCATGGAAATTATGGTGATTCAACCATCTAGCATATCAAGTCTTTCTTTCAATTGTTGGCTGACTCCAATGTTTTATGAGGACAATATGATGGAAATGTTTTCTAGTAGTTTTCATGGAGATGTTGGTTGTTGGTTCTATCAGGGCCTTCCTAATAAATGTATAAACTCCTTTTACAATCTTCCTTTGTATGTTTTTAGAGCAATGGCATGATGGTTGGGGTAGCATGAATGGTTTGATTAAATTCCTTGAAAATATATTTACCTTCTACCTATTTGGGATAAATTATCACATGGAAACATATGATGGACCTTTTTCCATGATACAAAGTATTGAAGACTTGGAATCATTTCTTGAACATTTAAGTGAAGAGGAGATCCATGATACTCCCATTGAAGAAATTTCTCATGTTGTCATAGACAACGTCGAATGTGTGGAAGTCCCTCTAAGTTATTTACGAAAGGAAGAGATTAACCGACTTGTAAAAAATATGAGGTCTCTCTCAATACACAACAATATTCTGAAGATGGGCACATCCATGACAATCACGTTGAATAGTTTCTTGAAGAACCCTTATTTGGAGACGTTGTTGAAAACCATCCTCATATCACTTTAACAGAAAATAACAAATATTTGGAAAATCTAGAGGGACCCATTGAGAAACACATCCCAAGTGATCCCATTGAATATGTTCATAAAGGTTCCTTGATTGAAGATATTATTGAAGATCCTCTTCATGATACCATAATATAAACTATTGAAAATTTGGAGTGTTATCATGAATATTTCATTGATAATGATCACCATTTTTCTTCAAATTTACCTCAAGAAGAAACCATTATAGAAGCCTACAAAGAAACATATGATACGATCTGTATGGTGTGTGATGACACTAGCCCTTGTTCTCCACATATTTATGAATGTTTGGAAAATCTACTGCCTTGTAACATTTTTGAAACCAAATCTTCTGAAGAATATTATTATGAATACAAGAAAGACATGGATATCCAGGAGCATGATTCCATGGATGAAGACTCCCCAATATCTGACATGGATGGGGATGATGAATATTGGAAATTTATTTAAAATCTCATATATAGAATCTCCAGAGAAGGGAGTCCTTATTCAGAATATTTTGGATATTTTATTGAAAATCCCATGAATGACATGTCCATAGAAGGGATTGTTCACTTAGAAACTTGGGGAGGTATGGATATGGAAGAGGACCATTTTGAGTTTTCTTATGATCATTTAGAGTCATAATATCCCGAATATTACACAATAATTAACAACAAGGACTTTGAGAGGCAATGCATCGAAGAGACAAATTCAATACAACCGACAGAGGGTCATCCTGAGCCTGCATTTTTGCAATCATAGGTTCCTTATGATTTGGAGAAGCATGGGTTTTACAAAGAGAGTTATCAACCGATGAGTGCTTTTGATATATGTGATGGAGTTTTCGGTTGAATTCATCATTCATATATGTACATTAGCCCTATCCAAACTTGGATAGAAGAAGCCTGCGAAGGCACATGCCATTTTGGGAAACAATTTGAAGAAGTGTTACATGCCTATGATGTCCCATCCAACCCTCACATCCTGAATATCCGCTCAGGTTTGAACTTTCTAATAAATATGTCCTTGCTTTGGCTGGTAAGCAAAGACAAAGGAAAAAATTTAAATTGTTATAAAATGTTAAGGTGGTTGTATTGGATTTAACATTTCACTTAACATTTTGACTATGTTATGCTTAGAGTAGGAAAATAAGCTCCTTAAAGTGATCATTTACTTTCTGCATTTCTTTTATGTACTTAGGAATAATAATATTTTCGTTAGTTAAAGTTTTCCTTTTCTTTTTACATTCTAATAAAGAAACTTAATGGTTCATTAGATTTTTACAATATTTTGTGCTACTAAGGTTGGCTTCTCAAGTTGAGATGTTTTACATATTATTGAAACTAGAGATTCTATGGTTCTCGCATGCTCTGCTTGCCTAAATACCATATCAAGCACACATCCCGCAGTTGGAGCTAGATGTTACCACCTAAGTTGCACTCAATTGGAATTTCAAGTGAGCCACCAATGAAGAACAATTACTTGTTCAAATCTTTGAATTCAAAAGTCCATGCAGGCCTTCCTAGGCCATTTTAAATTTTTTTTTAGCATGTTCATACCCAATGGGGAATTGTAATAAAATGAGTTAGCATTATGAATTTATGTAAATGGTTTGGTTTCCTAGGAATTAGTCATCATTGCATTATTCCAGGGTGATTTTTCCTTGCTAATTATATATAATTTTTTAGCGATAAATAATTTCCGAGTTTTTCACCCAAGTCTCCAAAGCTAGAATAATTGTCTTGGTGGTTAGGCCTTGGGATGTTATTAAAACCTATGTGTCAATGTATATTACCATGCTAATCATTATTTTGATTCATTATGAACATGTCCTAAGTCCCCCATAGGTTGTTTTTAATTCCAGAAGAAACAAATCTGTTTTTACAGGCTTATTTATAATAAGTTAATTGTAAAAGTTCAAAAGGTCATAAAAGTGGGGCTAGCAGGTTGTTTTTTCCATAGAAGTGATCATTTTCTAACTCATAGCACCCACTTTCCTAAGTTTTAGAGTAATTATTTAACTCCAAAATGAATAATTACTCAGAAAACCCAAAAAAGACTAAAACAATGAGACAATTAAAAAATTCAGCAATTAAAAAATAAAAGAAACTTGTCGAAATCAGTTTCCGTGGGTTGGAAAAGGTAGATAGAATTATTCCTAAAGAGTTACAAGTCACCAAAAATAAATAAATGGTTGTTAAATATCAAATTGTATTGTTTTCCATGAGAGGGACACTTTTCCCATGAAAGAAATATTTGGTTTGAGATTAAGCTTTTGGAATTTTGGTAATTTACTTTTTTATGCCCCAAAGCATGGGGATCCAAATCACATCCAACTCATGACAAGCTATCAAGCTCATATTTTAGTAAGTTTGCCCCCTCATGCTGAATTTTTCTATTTAAGAGATCAAGTTCTCTTCACTTCAACATGAAAAGAAACCATACCGAACTTATGCTCCCATATCCTATAATTGTACTAGAAGATCAATGTTTATATGCTAAAAAAANATCAAGTTCTCTTCACTTCAACATGAAAAGAAACCATACCGAACTTATGCTCCCATATCCTATAATTGTACTAGAAGATCAATGTTTATATGCTAAAAAAAAAAAGTGTGCATTTGGGTTACAAAAGGTGGAACATATTATATATGTATAAAGAGTAAGGTGGATCCTAATAGAATTAAGGCCATGTTGGAATGGACCATTACCAAGACATTGACAAATCGTAGAGGTTTTTTTTGGAATTGAGAGGGTATCACTAAAAATTCATCTAAAAGTATGGCAAAATAGTAGCCCCTCTAAAAACATTACTAAAAAATATTTCCTTCTCATGGCTAAGAAAAAAGCCACATGATCATTTTAAATAATTAAAGGAGGAAATGTCTAACTATCTAGTGTTGACTGCATTATACTTCATGAAAAGATTCATTATAGAATGTGATGCATGAAGTCATGGCATTGCGGTTGTTCTATTGTAATAAGAAATATGTTTGATCTTTTTGAGCGGGTAGTTGATGGGATTTTTTTAGCCAAATCTATTATGAAAAATAAATATTGACTATATTTCATGTAGTGAAACAACGACACTTATATCTAGACACTTATTTCTAATGCATATATATTTCAAGATAAAAAAAAATCATGACAACATGAAATTTCCTAGAACAAACAATATATTCATAAGAATAACATAAGTGAGTTAATGCATATACATTTCAAGATAAAAACAAATCATGACAACATGAAATATTTCCTAGAACAAACAATATATTCATAAGAACAACATAAGTGAGTCATGAAAATGATGGGTTATGACTTTGAAATATGTAAAATAAATGTAATGAAAATGTGGTAGTCAATGCACTATCAAGAAAGGAAGAAGGGGAATATTATGATGGTTGGCTACTTCCATCATGCAAGTACTAGATAAAGTGAAGAAAGAAAGGACATATTGGAACAAGACCTAATTACTAATCATCTCATTCATTAACTACAACATAACACTGTAAATACACCTAATAAATTTGTGTTGGAAATTGGCTTATTATGGTATAAAAATCATGTATATGTATGTAAAAAAATCCCAATTAAAATAGAAGTTTCTTTCATAAATGCATATATCATTAATTGGAAGACACTATTGATTTAAAAAAAACATATCACATAATTAAATAGGAATTTTCTTGGGAAGGTACAATCTTTAGGATGTTCATAATTTTATGTTGCAGTGCTTGGTTTTCCAATGTAAAAAATAGATATGATCAATATCGTAATAATTTTTCATCCTTTAACCGATTTTGGTGAGCATTGAAAAGAATCTCCAATGGAATATATCACTGAATTACCAATTAGAGAGGAATAATGTCATAATGGTTGTAGTTAATACTCTCACAAAGTGTTGCACCAAGATTAGCAAGGTGCATCTACATTCTAGTATGATAGAGATATTCTCATGTGGGTAATGTTTCAAAAATGTGTGTGTGTGTGTGTGTGTGTGTGTGAGTGTGACCTAATATAAAAAATATTATTCATAGAGATAAAAAGAATTAGTGAGGAAAAATGTCATAATGGTTGTAGTAAATACTCTCACAAAGTGTTACAGCAAGGTTGCAGTTGTGTTTATGAAAACAATTTAGAAGCTATAGTAAACCCCAATATTATTATAGGTGATTACACCAAGAGTAGCAAGGTGCATCTACATCCTAGTATGATACATATATTCTCATGTGTATGTAATGCTTCAAAAATATACAATACCTATAACAAATAAAAAATAGTGGTAATACAATATGTTAAGGAAATATAGAATAAACAAATGTGTGTGTGTGACCTAATATAAAAACTATTATTCAGAGAGATAAACAGAGAGATCCACACCACATTTAGTACACATAAGTTTAAATATAATATAGATATGATATTTACATATAACTATCATCACCCCTCTCTTCATCTGCACTTAGATCCATCTTAAATGATAAAACATTTACACATCAATAGATTTACAATGCTTGATAGACATGGAATTAATATGGACCTGTATTGGTAGAGATCCAATTTTCACTAGTAAATATTTCATTGAATTAGTTTACTGCATGATTCTGAACTCTCACATACTATCATATCACCCATAATTGGATTAGAAAATAAATGTTGTGAATAAATGCATAGGAATATATATTCATTGATTCACATTAGATAAATAATCACAGTGTTAGGATCAATTTGTTACTCCTAGTAGAATGGTGGTGTATTACAATGTTCCATACTAAACCAAAAGGTCTATTTTCAAGGAATTATATGGCTATCAACATGCATTAGTCATAATGTTATAAAGAAATATAATGCAAGGTTCAAGCAATGGAGGAACACATCCGACACCAAGATGAGGTACTACAACTTCTAAAAGACAACTTGTCCTTAACACAAATTAAAAAGAAACATAAGAAAATTATAATTGTGCATAATGAAAGATAGTTTGAGGTAGGGGATTGAGTATCCCTAACATTGGAAGAGATCCAATTTTCACTAGTAAATATTTCATTGAATTAGTTTATTGTATGGATTCTAAACTCTCACATAGTATCATATCACCCATAGTTGGATTAGAAGATAATTGTTGTGAATAAATGCATACGGATCTAGCTTCATTGATTCACATTAGATAAATAATCACAGTGTTAGGAACAAGTTGTTACTCCTTGTAGCAGGGATTTCTCCTTGCTACAGGGCAGGAATGGCTCCCTTCTGTCTATAGGACGGAAGGGTAGGTTCCTGTGTGGAAATACATAAAAGAAAAGCGGGAATGAAACTAGACATAAATAAAAGCAAAGATGGAGTATTGTTGAACCCCTCTGCACACAATGGGTTAGGGTTCTGCCTCCAAAACCTGCAAGAGAAACCTATACTACTATGGAAGCAAACTGCAAAAGATGTTAATGGCAAACCTGCAACTAAAAATATTGGTCAGAAAATAAAATAAGCAAATGAACATGCATAAAAAGAAGATATACCTCACTTAGGTGGAAATGGGCCACCATGCCCTAGCTCATGGGAGCACCTCTCTCTTGGTTGGAGAGCAATGGCTTGGAGAAATGGAGATGAAGGAGAGGGAGAGTGGGTGGTTTGAGAGCAAGAGGTCTCAAAGCATCCACGGGCAGCATAACAATATGCAAATGAGGAGTGTTTTGAGAGTGACCCCCACCCTCCTTTTATAGTTTTTCCAAGGGATTTTAGGGTTTTAAGCCCTTGGTCAAGGCTTTAGCCCCTTTTTGGGCCTTTAGCCCCTTCCACCCTAACTTTAGCCCCTTTCAAGGTTTTAGCCCCTTTTTGAGGGCTTTAGCTCCCGAGGTTCTATTTTGGGCTCTTTTTTGGGGGTTTTTAGCCCTTTTCTTCATCCTTGGGCTCTTTTGGAGGTGTGGGGGTCAAATGGAAGGTCATGGAAGGTATTATGGAGTGAAATGAGTGTTGTGAGGTGGTGTAGGCCATTGAGAGCTGTGTGGGGGATTTTTGGGTTAACAGATTGCCCCCTGATGTGTGAGGGTAGGAGCTCAACGTATGGCAGATGGACATCATAGGATTTGCTGTCGAGAGGTGGTGCTTCCGAGGCTAGGGCATGGTGGCTTTTGGTTTTGTATTAATTTGGTTCCCATCAATGGGTGAGATACAATAAATGTTTGACATGTATATGGATGAGGCGGGAATTCCCATGCTCGTGACAATGTCGAAAGAATCATTTGATCTATGCTCTAAAATACAAGAGTCGATCATATACAACTAATGCTACAATGCTAGTTGCCTCTATGTGAGGTTGAATACAATATTGATCTGGTACATTGGACCCATGGCATTCTCATGGAATGCCATATCTTCATGACTGACGGTCTGTTGGATCTGGAATGGTACATAGCTGTATGGACTCGTTGTTTGAGAGTCAGAATCTCTGCGGTACAAGGATGTTGTATCAATCATAAAGGTATATCGAAGCACTGCTGGGGCTTCTGAACACTGTCTCCAACGCAACCCAGAAATTACAAGGGACATAACCTGTGTAGGTACCTTAAGCGGACTCACCAATGTGCTAGAGTCGGGTGACATCCGGGGTCTTCGATCGAGTATTGTGTGGAACGAACCCTATACAAATCTCAATGGTGCGATGATAGAGTTGAAGTTGAGCATGTGAGAAAAAACCATCCTGAGAGGCACTAAGGACTCCTCTCAAGTGGTCCAAGGAACTCATCAATGATGCTAATGAAACCAAGGTACAGGGACCTCTGGGTCTATCCTCTGGAATATGTGTGTTGGCGTCAATAGAGGGAGACCTGCCCCTAGTCAAGGTGATGATGTTTCCTTGACCAGGGGCGCGAGGGATAACCGGAAGGTGTGAAGCAATCTGTGGACTGAATCACTGAATTGGGGGGGAAGGGGAGGGAAGGAGAAAACTAAACAGGGGCAGGGGGGGAGGGAGACTCAAAATTCCTTTGTTCAGAGTATGACGGCAGGGCGGACCAGGCAGCAAATGAAACTTATCTCATGGGAATGGGATCATAGCTGTAATATAGGGAATGTCGCTCTAGATGGGAAATACTTGGAGGAGGTGGACACTTTTGATACTGATGGGATCCAAGGAAGACATGTTGCAGAGTACTCTGAACAAAGGCGACCCAATGAGGGGATGCTGCCAAACTGTTTTCTGTGGGGTGGTGTCTTGGGACACCATTGTGGTACGATCTCTTAGATTTTTGGTGAGCCCGAGAAGGTAAATGCTCGATGGTGCTTTCAATTTTAGAGAGTCTGAAAGCACGAAGAAGACTCTAGTGGGGGATATTTTTCGTTTGTAGTCTCCTGTGCTCGAAAAAGGATAAAAGTATACATAGGAGAGCTCACCCATCCTAGAGGGGATGTGAGAATTCTTTACCATTGGTAGTCCAATCAGGCTGGAAAAGGTTAAACTTATACTGACTGGACGATCATTCACATACTTTTACGAGCACGAACGAAACCAAGTTTGCTCGGTGATCTTTTCTCATTGAGACAGTTGGAAAAGAGCTTAACGACAACCGGTGGTGAGATTTTTCATAGAGTGCGGCCCCTCTGCCCGAGAAAGCACAAAAGTATGCAGAGGAGAATGGTCTTGGAATGAGTGTGCCAAGGAGGTACTTTTCATGAAATGGTCTACATGGTCCGCAAAAGGAGGTAAATGAGATGATGTAGACATCCTTTCCCATACTTTAGCGAGCGGGAAAGGAAACAGCTGCGCTCGACGATCATTTCATTGTTTTAAGGAGTCAGAAAAGAGCTTAAACGAAACTCCATTGCGGTCAACTGACTGCGGTGGCACGAGCACTGCCCCATGTCAAGATGGTGGACAGAGGTCTAAAGGTCATCCGCGCAGTATGGACGGAGCAGAAGGCTCTCAAACATACCAATACATGCTTGGGATAGGTCGCGATAGAGGCATGCGAGACGGTGCAGCAGAGGCACGCAAATCGAGGTGGCTCTCGGACAGAGGTCAGGAGAGCGCGTGTGTGTGTTAATGTGGATGGACTTGACCACATGCGATGTGAGTACAAGTCCAGAGGAATTTATATGCCAAATAAGTGCAAGAAAAGAAATTGTTTTGTGGATAGTGCTCCAGAGGTCTGCGTAAGGTGCAGTAAACTGAAAAGACAATTATGTGCTAAAAATACAAAGTAAAAGATAAAATTACATTCCTAAGTGGGCAACGGCTGGAGAACACTTCTATGTCAAATATATGGAATAAAAACAAAGGATTCTGTGGACGATGGTCCAAAGATGTCCGCAAAAGGTGCGGTGAAAAAGACAATTATAAATACAAAAAGTAAAATATGGTACAATCCTTAACGGGCAGCGGCCCGATTGCTCACATGAGTTGCGACCGGGCAGTGTGATACGAGTACCAATCCATAGACACTCGCATCGTTATGTCATGGCTCGTGATTTGAGGTGACTTGTGGGAAATGGTCCCGAAATTGATTAGTTAAACATGAGACGATGGTCTCATTAAGAGATTTGATCCCGGAGGTGTGAGAGGTGTCTCGAACCGGTTCCGGGTGACTTTGATGAGCAGTTGATGGTGCTGCGTTCGATTTTACTGAAAAAAGTTGAAAAACAAGAAAATAAAATGAAGCGACTCATTGGTGATGTTAAGCATAAAATCTCTTGAGGTAGAGCCCATTGCGGGGGTTCTCCAAGAGTTGTCCATCAGAGTCAATGAAGAGGTATGCCCCCTTGCCAAGATGAAGGTCATTGGCAAGGCAAGGTAATGGAATCTAGTATTTTATGGGAAGAATCGATTCCATACTATGGTTTAAAGGGAACGGGGTAAAACTAGAGGTGGTCTTACAGATCTCTCCATCATCACGTAAGTGGTGTCGTGATAGATCAGGTGGATCTTCCACAGCCAATGAGACAGAAGGGAAACTAGTGCTAGAGATCATGTAAATGGTATTGGTTGTGGTTTTGGTGGCCTTGCCCCCAGTCTCTGTTGGAGGAAGAGGGGTAGGCCTGGATACAAGAGGAGTCTTTGATGGACATGGAGGTAGGTGCAACATCATCTCAATTGGATGGACATGAGTTAACACATCATGGGGCCTTAGCGGTAGGGTAGGTGGTTCAGATTACTACACAGGATCTCCCAGTGTGAAATCCTGTAGATTGCGGGTTGCTAAGACATACTTGCTCATGATCTTGAATTGTAGGAAAAGGAAAAGGAAAAGAAAAAGGAAAAGGATCATGTTAAGTGGGAATGAAACCCACTGTTTCCCTGGTAACTGAGGTTGAGGTTGCAACTGAGGTTGCGGTTGTGGCTGGGGAAACAACATAAGAGACAGGTCTGATGGACCATCGGTGATGGTGGAGACAAGAGGGTCTACAGAACTAGACATCATGTAGATGGACACGGTGTCTGACGAAGGCGGTGGGGGGTGAACTTCTTCAATCAAGATGATCTCAGAATCGAGGGAATTGTGACAGAGGTCAGCGAGAGCCATTCAAAATTCGGGGAGGTCTTAGCAATGGTGGGAGTAATGCCCATACAAGCCACAAAGGGCGCAAGCATGGTTTGTCCTCAATGCCTTGTTCTTTACTACTGGCATGGTTGGGAGTTCAACCACGAGGATGTTTTCGTTCATGTCCATGGTGTCCAGATGCGCATGGATCACTGGGATTTCAGGGAAATCCTGAGTTGGATGGCCCTGTTGTTCGCAGACTGCCCAAGGTGGAACTTGTCATGGTTCTACGGTGGCTTTGGTGTTCTTTCCGCTGGCCCTTTTGGGTTGGGGTGGTGCAGATGCGGGTGCGGTGGTTGGTCTATGCAGACCAGGTGGG
>LPNX011110203.1:1508728-1539735 GCA_001517045.1 Pseudotsuga menziesii | reverse complement strand
TTGCACCAGAGTTAGCACAACTTGGGGCATTGGTGGTTGAGCTGGTGGATCTAGGTACCACACCGGGATCCCCAATGTAAAGTTGGGTAGGCTCAAGGTTGCCATGACCGGCTTTCTCATGACGCCAGGTGGGGGGAAGAGGAAGGGAATTGTATGGACTGGAGATGAGCCCACATAACTCCCAGCTGGTTGCATGTGGGGGTGAGGTTGTGGTTGTGGCTGTGCATAATGCTGTTGCTGCAGGTGATGCTGTGGCTGTTGTTAGCGTTGTGGTTGTGGTTGGGGATATGGTTGCGGTTGCTGTTTGGGTGCAGCGGTGCTTGATGAGACCATGCACAAGTCCGCAGTTTGCTTTTGTGTTAGAGGTGGTGACATCAATGGGAAAGGAGCCGTCATGGTGGGATCGGTAAACAACGTAGGGCCCACATTCAACGATGGGGAAGCTAGTGTGTTTTCAACCATGGTGTTAGTTACGGGGATGACGTTAGCATGTGCAATCGTCCCTTGCGGCTCAATGGTGGTGATGGTAGGAATAACGTTGGTAGGTGCTGTTAACCCTTGCAGATCATGGTAGGTGAGATAGTCAACCATCACAATCTTCCCTTCGTGGGGGAACATCATGAGGCGGAAGATAGTTGATGCAACTGCTCGCATGGCGTACATGTAACTCCTCCCAAGGAGGAGGTTGTAATCCAGTTGAGCGTTGATGACCTCAATGTTAATCATGAATATCTTCCCGGCTAACGTGATGGGGACATGAGGGAAGATTCCTTGGGCTTTAGTGGGGTGTCCATCATAAGCCCGTAGAGTCATGGAAGATGGTTGTAGAATTGGTGATCCAAGCTTCTGCCACACCAAGGTAGACATGACACACGTGGATGCCCCCTCATCCACTATGCATCGGTGCACAACCAAGTTTCGGATGGATACCGGGATTTGGAAGGCGATAGTGGAGGGCATGCGTGGTTCTCCATTTTCTGTGTCAAAGGTGATCAGCTTGGAATCGGAGGGGTCTACTGCCCCTAGAGCGGCTAGTAGGGATTTCCACTGAGTTGGGCACATTTTAAGTACCTCAAGAGCAGACATGGAGGTTGGCATTTGGGCCAAATCATCCACTACGCTATAGCTGACTGCAGCTCTAGCTGTGGCATTATTGGCGATTCTGCGTATGGGGGGGCACGGGAATGGGGGTAACTGGAGAGGTAGGTTGGTTGTCTTAGACGTGGATGCTGCTGTCGAGTCAACAGGTTTGGTAGTGGTACCATATTGGTTTCGTCTAGTCTGTAAGTTGACCTCTTCAGTGGTCATGGTCATCAGGCGGTGGACACCTGTTTCGGCCATGGGTGGTGCCCTCGGAGCGTTGGGAGTGTTATGGGGAGGAGTGGCAGTTGCCACCAACCCTTGGATTGGTAGTGGGTTTTGAAGCACCATGGGAGGAGATCCTTGTGGTGTCGGGTTGGGTTGTGCTTGGTTTGTAGCGTTGACAACCTATTGAGACTCGTTTCGAATGGCCTGCTTCATGCAGCCCATGAGGGGACACTCGAATGTATAGTGCCCATAGACCTCATAGAGTGTGCATGGTTGGTTTGTGCGTAATGGGGCATTGCGCCTTAGTGCATTTTGTCGTAGGGGATTTTGGGCTAGCTGGTTTCCTGCGGCATTGTTGGGAGGATTCGGTTGTTGAGCACCTCCTTGCAATTGATTGTTGCCTTGGTTGCGAGGCCGATTATTTCTAGCTTGCCCTTGTTGATTGTTGGGGGCAAGCTGGTTGGGACAATTTTGCTGTGCAAACAATTGTCCCAATGGAGCGAGTGGGGTGGGTGGAGTGGGGGTGGGGGCTTGAAATTGTTGCACTGGTGGTGCATAGTAGATTTGTGGTGGTGGTGGTGCCATGAATGTGGGAATTTGCCCTACATACTGCTATGCTGGCCAAGCCATAGCTTGAGCCTGCTGCGATGGCGTAGGTTGTACATAGGAAGTTTTCTCTCCAAACTGAGACATCATTCTAGCATAGTCCGAAGCTTGGTTTTGGTAAGAAACATTAGCAGTGTTGCTTGGTTGTAGTGAAACGACAGGTAGTGTCGATCGAGGCGATGGTTGTTGAGAAACTGACCCTATAATGCCATCCGCTACGTGGGATTCCCCCAGTGCGTCACGATAAGAGGTACTTGGATGGGGAGCGTTTGGGATGACGGTATACAAGTATCCCGACTGGGCGTAGATAAGGTCAAATTATTGGGTCTTCAATATGGCCTCTTCTTCAGATTGGGGACGTTCAGATGCGCCGTACTTTGTGATGGGCGGGAGCAAAGTCTTGAGGAACCAATCTAAGAATATCTTGTCATCAAGTTGGATCTTGCACAAGTTGCGGCGCTGTCGCCACTCATGGATATGATCAGTGATGTGAGTGGCAGTGTTCTGGTGATAGGATAGCATGATCTCCACCCCCTTGTCATATATGACCGGGAAATGGAAATACTGCAGGAACATGAAGGATAGGGAGTTGAAGTCGGGGTACTTGGCTTGTGGCAGCTCAATGTACCATTTGGCCGTGACACCTGTAAGAGTGCGTTGGAACAACCTTAGTCTGATGGAGTCTTCTACGATGCTATTGGATGAGCACCATAGATGGAATGTCATTATATGATTTTGGGGAAATTCCCTGGCTTTGCCTTCAAACTTTGGGATGTCTGAGGGCAGCTTAGTTGGCATGGGTGGCCAAAAATCTTGGTGACGGATGGGGTCATTCGTCAATCTTTCCAAGTCAGGAAAGTTCAAACGAGCCATGAATGGCAGATTTGACCCCAAATTGATGTGGGATGGGGTTGCAATGGGGGTGGGGTTTACAGGTGCATAATGCATCTGCACAGCTGGGGGTGCTTGTGGTAGCACCATGGTAGATCGGGAAATGCCCCCAAGTGTTGTGGGTGGGAAGGTGTGGTTGGCGGGGGCATTGCCCCCCTGTATGGCAGTAGGGGAAATGTGTGTGGAGGGGCCACTGCCCCCATGTGTGGCCACTTGAGCAGCTTGGATGGTCACTATGGGTGGTGGCAATTGGCTAATGATAGTCTACATGACTGTGCTTGGGCCGCTTGCCACATTGTGGGTGGCTGGTTGTGATGTGGACATGGGTCCACTTGCTAAGGTTAAGCCAAAAAATTGATCTGGGTTTGTAGCAGCCATGGGGCTGGATGGTGCGGTGTGGAGGTTTGGTTCAGACTAATATGGGTCTGAATCTAAATCAGAGGCTATGTGGCCCTTTGATGGTGTAGGAGATTGCTCAGAACGGCTATGACGGTGTCGACTGAGTGTTCCAAAAGGTGGTGGTTCGCCTCTTAGGAATGAGGAAGATCATGGAGGATCAATTTTGTTGGCTTGTGTGTATGAAATTGGTGGGTATGAAATTTGGACCCCGGTTTCCATGGCTTCCAAGACTGCCATAAGATAGTGCTTGGCTTGTTCCTCACGGGTAACTCTACACAATCGAAAGGGGTCGTTGCCTGTTTCGCTTGGAAATTCCTCTCAACGACCAACTGCTTTGTGGTTCCTATGGTACTCCTCACAATGAGTTTCTGGGCAAAGCCCAAGTACTTCCCATAGTTGTAGTAGTTAGGGAATTATGTCCTCAAAGACTGCAGAGTTGGTTGAATTTAGTGTAAATTTAGTAACTTTTAAGGCTCACTCAGCGTCATGAACTGAGTTGAGTTAATTATGTGGTATGGTGTGTTGGTTTGCTTGCTTGTTCTGGTATTTGGTTTGCAAAAATGTAAACAGAAACTTGTAAGCAAATATGGTGATTAACCCTGAACTGTTGGCCTAACTAAGTGTCTACCTCTTAGTGGTATTCTTCTTCAACCAAAAGAAGGTGCTGGGCTCTCAACACAATGGGACTAAGCCCATCCGTAGATCCTCAGGGCACCTCCCAAGTGCTAGGTTGGTCAAGCAGGGAGGACGCTTAGAGCAGTGAGAAGCCCTCCTTCTCTGCCCCCCATACCTTCTAGGTCACCTGGTTTTAGTGGTTTGGGAAAAATGCCATGGAGTGCCTAGATCTATACGAGTTGTCCCTTCATCGTATCCCAGAATACCCCTGAGGGTGATGACTGGGTAGAGGAGGAAGGGGGAAGCAAGATGGTTAATTTTATGTTATTTTTAGTTAGACTAGGTTAATTTTATTAATCCATAATCATTTACACATTGTTCATGAAATAAAATGCAGAAAATAAAAACGAAACTGAAATTAAAAAGCCCAAAAATGGGTCGCGCACCTGTAAAAGTCCCATTTTTGCGAATTGGATTCTGATCAAACCGTGAGGAATTACCTCAAACGGTTGAAAAACCACTTCGAAAATGGGCCCTTTTACCACTAAACACGACCATATTCTCAAATGGCTCAACTGTTTGGGAAAAAAACAAGCCCAAACACAGGTGAATTTTCAGAAATTTGATTCAGCCGTTTTTGCACAGTTGAGTGATTTGCAAACCATGAATGGCAAACAGTAACTGGTACTATGGCCAAATGGGCTTGGATTGGCCTTTAGGAGGCTCAGCAAAAACTAGAAATGTAAATAAACAAGAATCTAATCTAGATTCAACAGAAAACTAAACTAGGGCAAAAAACAGAACTAAAAACTAAAACTTTGAAAAATAAACCCGGGGATCCTATGGGATCAACCCAGTATGGTCGCCAGTTCTGTAGCAGGGATTTCTCCTTGCTACAGGGTAGGAATGGATCCCTTCCATCTATAGGATGGAAGGGTAGGTTCCTGTGTGGAAATACAAAAAAGAAAAGTGGGAATGAAACTAGACAGAAATAAAAGCAAAGATGGAGTATTGTTGAACCCCTCTGCACACAATGGGTTAGGGCTCCACCTCCAAAACCTGCAAGAGAAACCTATACTACTATGGAAGCAACCTGCAAAAGCTGTTAATGGAAAACCTGCAACTAAAAATATTGGTCAGAAAATAAAATAAGCAAATGAACAAGCATAAAAAGAAGCTATACCTCACTTAGGTGGAAATGGGCCACCATGCCCTAGCTCATGGGAGCACCTCTCTCTTGGTTGGAGAGCAATGGCTTGGAGAAATGGAGATGAAGGAGAGGGAGAGTGGGTGCTTTGAGAGAAAGAGGTCTTAAAGCATCCACGGGCAGCATAACAATATGCAAATGAGGAGTGTTTTGAGAGTGACCCCCCACCCTTCTTTTATAGTTTTTCTAAGGGATTTTAGGGTTTTTCCAACCTTACAAATCGAAACATCTATCAAAAATAGGAGTCTACTTAGTAGGACAAGATATTTAGGAGGACGTATTCATAAGTTATCACCATTGATGGAAACTCTTGTTCGAATGGCCACGACATGTTAGGTCCCTAGAGTTAGCCCCACAATAATTACAATTATAATTCCTAATTGTTGTGCAGGATATTAAACCCTGGTGTTATCTCTAGGATTGTTTCACCTGTTTATTTTAATTTTTTATTATGCTTGGTTTTTATTGTTTTAATTTTCCTTTGTTTTATAATTTATGGTTGATTGATTGCCATTAGAGTTTACTTTGTTACCTAAAATCATCAAACTTTTCATTCATTAACTATGAGCCCAGGTATGTGCAAAGGAGTATATGTTATATGGTGAATTCTCACAACTGGAAGCATATTGATTTCTGATGGCAGAAGGTCCAAATGAGTGGATTCTTCTGCTCTTATCAATAACAACATAGATAAAAAGGAGGATCCCTAGTTCAGCAATGGGAAGGGCCATAGCTGTGCATGGAGGTGCAGGAATCGACCCATGCCTACCAATGGAGCGCCAACAGGAAGCCAAGGACCTGCTCTTGCATTATATTAATTTGGGTGTCTCTGCTCTTAAGGCCTCTGTTCCTGCCATTGACGTTGTTGAGCTTATGGTACGGGAGCTTGAGAACAACCCAGTTTTAAATTCTGGTCGTGGCTCAACATTGTCTGCAAAAGGCACAGTAGAAATGGATGCAAGCATTATGGATGGTTTTAGAAATAAATGGGGAGCTCTTTATGGCCTTTCTACTGTTAAAAATATTATTTCCCTTGCCCGACTTGTCATGGAAAAGTCTCCATATGTCTACCTTGGTTTTAATGGGGCTGAAGAGTTTGCAAGAGAACAGGGAGTTGAAATCGTAGACACAAACTATTTCATTACTGCAGAAAATAAAGAGCGATTGGAGCAAGCAAAGAGTGCAAACAACATACAGTTTGACTAGCGTCTTCCAGAGTCTGAGAATGCAGTTGGAAAAGCACATAATTTATTTCCTATAGTGAAAATCCATGGAAATGGAATAGTTGCAGCTGATAATGTCCTTTATAATGCAGTACTGTCTGAAAAGGAATTGCCATCTTTAGAAAGTTGTATAGAAAACGGGGAGAAAATGCCATGCAGAAAAGAAATGTTAGCAGAATGGAGTACCTATCAATATATATGAGCCAGAAACCATGCGGTTCGTTATGTTGTAAGGCACTAAGAGTTGGGTGCCTGGGCCCGAAACCTGAACTTGAATATGTGTTACAGATAATTCTTTGGTAAGGTAATCACCTTGTTAGATTTCCTGTAAACGATTCTTCAATTGCAAATATGGAAAATATGGCAAGGCAACTTTAAATAATGTTCAATTGCAAGCATATGGAAAGAGGACAGATTTGGTCCCTAAGCTTTGGTTAGAGTTTCATGATGGGAACTCTATGCATGCCAGAAGCAGCCTTTATGAATTTCCAGATGGGTGAAAACGATGAGGACACCAGTGTAGAAGAAGGATCAGATTTCCAGATGGCAGACACCTAAAAAAAAGAATTATTTTTATATTTGATGGCTGTTGGTTTCCATATTTCCAGGCATCGAATCAGCATTTCAACAACTAACCTTACAGGTGGCAGATCTCATCGAAGAGGCAGAGGACCAAATAGCTTCAAATGTCTTGTAATGAGTTGTAATTAATTTAGCAATTGCGAGTTGATGTAATGGATATAAATTCTAGCATTGTTCAATGTAAAAGGCCAGAGCAAAGGGAGAGCGGAGGTCTCGAGAAGGGGACTGCGGGGTTGGCAGTTTTGGGAGTAATGCATATCAATTGTAAACACATCTGTGTAGCATGAGCATTTTGCAGCTTCAGTAACAGGTTCTATTTCTGAATGAACAAGATGATGATTTTCCCTTGTGTTATATAAATTGTCTTTCTGATAATTCTGTTATGTATATGGTCATTCATATTCCATTACACTAATTCTTATCTTGAAGAGACAGTTATCTTTTTATTTTATAAACATTGGCAGTTTCACTTCTTGATTTATGATCATAGTAGCCTGGGTAGTGAACTTTGTGATTGTCCATGTTATACAGCATCTGTTGGATTCTCCTACAACTCTGATTCATACCAGCCTATCACTTCAATGCTTTGATCTTCTTATAAATACCTGTATTTACCAGTCTGTGACATATACCAGCTTTGCTTATTGTATATTGTGTGATGCATTTAAAGCTTTTGATTTCATACTAGAATTGTGTAATCTGTACAAACAGTTATACTAGCCTAGTTCCTTCTAGTGCTGTGAAGTTCCATTAGCCTTGTTTGATACCAGTTTGTGTTTTTAGTTTGATTTCATTTAATTTATACATTTTTGAACAAAGATTTCCTTAAGCTTGAATCCCGTAGTCTAGGTTCAACTTTAGGGATAACATCTTTTGGCGCCGTTGCCGGGGACGGACAAAGGAAAGGATATCTTCCCCGGGAAAGAACGACAAAGATCGGATCCAGCTCTTGATGGTGGACAGGAGTAGGGCATTAGTTGGACTACAGATTTATTCACCGGGCGACTCCATATTTGAAGAATCCAGAGGTGATTTTACAAGATGTGTAAGCGTCTTGAAACCATGATTGCACAGAGATTTGCTCCGTTCAATTTCTCAAATATTCCTAGCTTTCCAAATACAGTACCTATCATTGATGAATGGGAAGGTGTTCTTCCACGATTCCTAGAAAAGGAAGAGGAAAATCCGGCACATCATGTAATTAAATTTCATCAATACATGGATCAGTTGAATATACATCATGAAGATGTGTTGATGAAAATGTTTATGTATTCATTAGATGGTTATGCAAGAAAATGGTACAGAACTCTTCCTCCTTCCAGTATTTCCTCTTTGAAAGACTTTCATGATGTCTTTAATTCATATTATAAGAGGATATACCCAGATGAGTGAATTTTTGAGGATTGTTGTAGGGGATATGCATTATATATGCAGAGTTTAGAAGCAGATTTTTCCAGTAGTGAGGATGAAGCCGATGGTTATGATGTAAAGAAAGAAGAAGATTTATTATCTTCCTCTGATTCTGTTTCACAAGAAGAAATTTTTCAAAATTATGATATTAAAATTGATGAGAGCATCATAGAACATAAATCTTCATCTTTAGACATTGATCAGAATGCTCCATTGTGTGGTGAATACATTAACATATCGGTGGAACCTTTTGGAGAAGACATTAAAGTTCTAGATTTGGATCAGCATCAACTGATTCATTCTGAAGATATCCCAATCCATGATGAGTATTCAGATGAAAAAGAGCAGATCCCTACATCACATTTTGTTGATTTGAGGGGCAGCCAACAGGTTTATGACAACTATGAATCTAATTTTGATGAGGAACAACATTGTGTGGAAATCAACCATACTGAATCTGTAGAAGACATTGAGCAGCCATATTTGCAATTCAATTTGCAAGTAGCTGAAAGTGGCAGCCATTATGAGGAAATGGATATACAGAGATATTTTGATTTTCAGCAAGAAGTATTTCCTTATAACTTCATTGATCCAATTGTTGATTATATGGAGTCTTTGAGCAGTTCAAATGTCATATTGTTTTTGTCAAAGGGAGGTTATCTTTTCCTTTCTTTTGAAATGAATTTTCATATTCCATTGGCTCCTTTATGCATCATATCTAGATCAGAATATTTTCCAGTTGGGTCAATTAAATCATCAATATATTTTTCGATTATATTTCTAAAGACATGGATGGAGAAGATATAGTTTAGGGCAGATTCTCTTTCCATTAAAAATTTCAAGGAATGGAGTGATATGAGCATTGATGAGGAAATTGATGAAAATTTTTCTTCCATTTTGTCTTCTTATCTAATGTCAAGCTCATGTAACTCAGAATCTAACGTCATCTTTTTAAAAGAATTTGCTGCACATATTGAGAAAGAGATTGAAGCTTTAGAGGTCAAAATACAGGATTTGTCATTTCAAAGCCCTTTTCAGCTGTCTTTCGATATCAGGAGTGAGAATAAGGATGAGTTTGATAATTCACTGAGAAAATGGCATGACCCGGTAGCTAACTACATCAGGGAATTTATCAATTCAAGGTTTCAGTATACATTGTATGATAAATCTGACAATCAAAATTGCGGATAGATGATGATTGTTGTTCCTATTTTCATTTTGCTAATGCACAGATCAAGACTTTCATTAAGTATTCAGATACTTGTTTGGCTTCACTGGAAACATGATTTTACCTGATCAAAAGAAAGTAGTTTTGTTTAGTGTAGGAGCTGTGAATAAATAAGCTTGATGCTTCAAGCATTTCTTTAAAAGTTGGTACAGTGTGATCAGATGGTGGTGAGAAGATTATTTCAGTTTGTAGAGTAGTTTAAAGATTCAGTCAATGGTTTGTTAAGTAGCAGAGATTTGTGATGAAGACTCCAGCCCAATGGAAACAAGGCACCGGTATTTCTTATTTTCAAAAGCAGTGAATGGCAGGACAGGGTGTAGTTATCAGAGATGATTTCATTAGAAAGGCATAGGTCTACTTGTTCTTGGCAGCTCGCAGGGAGCATGCCATCCCCAGGCGGAGCCAGATGTTATCTCTAGGATTGTTTCACCTGTTTATTTTTAAATTTTTATTATGCTTGGTTTTTATTGTTTTAATTTTCCTTTGTTTTATAATTTATGGTTGATTGATTGCCATTAGGGTTTACTTTGTTACCTAAAATCATCAAACTTTTCATTCATTAACTATGAGCCCAGGTATGTGCAAAGGAGTATATGTTATATGGTGAATTCTCACAACTGGCAGCATATTTATTTCTGATGGAAGAAGGTCCAAATGAGTGTATTCTTCTACTCTTATCAATAACGATAGAGATAAAAAGGAGGATCCCTAGTTCAGCAATGGGAAGGGCCATAGCTGTGCATGGAGGTGCAGGAATCGACCCATGCCTGCCAATGGAGCGCCAACAGGAAGCCAAGGACCTGCTCTTGCATTATATTAATTTGGGTGTCTCTGCTCTTAAGGCCTCTGTTCCTGCCATTGACGTTGTTGAGCTTATGGTACGGGAGCTTGAGAACAACCCAGTTTTAAATTCTGGTCGTGGCTCAGCATTGTCTGCAAAAGGCACAGTAGAAATGGATGCAAGCATTATGGATGGTTTCAGAAATAAATGTGGAGCTCTTTATGGCCTTTCTACTATTAAAATATTATTTCCCTTGCCCCACTTGTCATGGAAAAGTCTCCATATGTCTACCTTGGTTTTAATGGGGCTGAAGAGTTTGCAAGAGAACAGGGAGTTGAAATCGTAGAAACAAACTATTTCATTACTGCAGAAAATAAAGAGCGATTGGAGCAAGCAAAGAGTACAAACAACATACAGTTTGACTAGCGTCTTCCAGAGTCTGAGAATGCAGTTGGAAAAGCACATAATTTATTGCCTACAGTGAAAATCCATGCAAACGGAATAGTTGCAGCTGATAATGTCCTTTATAATGCAGTACTGTCTGAAAAGGAATTGCCATCTTTAGAAAATTGTATAGAAAACAGGGAGAAAATGCCCTGCAGAAAAGAAATGTTAGCGGAATGGAGTACCTATCAATATATATGAGCCAGAAACCATGCGGGTCGTTATGTTGTAAGGCACTAAGAGTTGGGTGCCTGGGCCCGAAACCTGAACTTGAATATGTGTTACAAATAATTCTTTGGTAAGGTAATCACCTTGTTAGATTTCCTGTAAACGATTCTTCAATTGCAAATATCGCAAATATGGCAAGGCAACTTTAAATAATGTTCAATTGCAAGCATATGGAAAGAGGACAGATTTGGTCCCTAAGCTTTGGTTAGAGTTTCATGATGGGAACTCTATGCACGCCAGAAGCAGCCTTTATGAATTTCCAGATGGGTGAAAACGATGAGGATGCCAACGTAGAAGAAGGATCAAATTTCCAGATGGCAGACACCTAAAAACAAAGAATTATTTTTATATTTGATGGCTGTTGGTTTCCAGATTTCCAGGCATCGAATCAACATTTCAACAACTAACCTTACAGGTGGCAGATCTCATCGAAGAGGCAGATGACCAAATAGCTTCAAATGTCTTGTAACGAGTTGTAATTAATTTAGCAATTGTGAGTTGATGTAATGGATATAAATTCTAGCATTGTTCAATGTAAAAGGCCAGAGCAAAGGGAGAGCAGAGGTCTCGAGAAGGGGACTGCGGGGTTGGCAGTTTTGGGAGTAATGCATGTCAATTGTAAACACATCTGTGTAGCATGAGCATTTTGCAGCTTCAGTAACAGGTTCTATTTCTGAATGAACAAGATGATGATTTTCCCTTGTGTTATATAAATTGTCTTTCTGATAATTCTGTTATGTATATGGTCATTCATATTCCATTACACTAATTCTTATCTTGAAGAGACAGTTATCTTTTTATTTTATAAACATTGGCAGTTTCACTTCTTGATTTATGATCATAGTAGCCTGGGTAGTGAACTTTGTGATTGTCCACGTTATACATCATCTGTTGGATTCTCCTGCAACTCTGATTCATACCAGCCTATCACTTCAATGCTTTGATCTTCTTATAAATACCTATATTTACCAATCTGTGACATATACCAGCTTTGCTTATTATATATTGTGTGATGCATTTAAAGCTTTTGATTTCATACCAGAATTGTGTAATCTGTACAAACAGTTATACTAGCCTAGTTCCTTCTAGTGCTGTGAAGTTCCATTAGCCTTGTTTGATACCAGTTTGTGTTTTTAGTTTGATTTCATTTAATTTATACATTTTTGAACAAATATTTCCTTAAGCTTGAATCCCGTAGTCTAGGTTCAAATTTAGGGATAACACCTGGTAACCTAGGGTCTGGGGTTACCAACTTACTACTAACTTGCAAACAATCATCTTTTTACAGAGAATGGAAAGAAAATAGGAAGAAAATATTGACTTACCCAATTAACGGTTGATCCAAGCTTAGTCTTCTCTCGCACCACTTCTTTCCAAAGATTATAGGGATGTACCTCTCCACCTACAAAGAGAAAATCCTTCAAGTAATATCTCATGCATATATATATTAGAGGTTAGATGAAAAACATATAGATAATATAATCAAACATATTCATTAAACCAATATACATGAAATAGACACAATACAAGATTGGAAGAAGAATTCTCTTTATTGACAAGCGGTGAATAAGATAAGAATACAACCCAACTTTCGACACAAGGAATCCTCTGCAACCAAAGGACTCTGAGTTCTGCTTCTCCAAGATTCTGAAGATATACCACCAGCATAACTTTGCTCTCCAAAATTGATTGATTAGCCCCCACCCCAAGGCCTCTATTTATACTTTGGGAAATAGAGTGGTTTCGAAGGTTGGGATGGTTGAGATGGTTGGGATAGTTATGGGTCAGGATCCAACTAATCTCATCTAATATCGATTTATATTTTTTAATGTCGAATTAAGGTATATGCGGGTATTAATATAGGAAACATGCGTATGATACACGTGTTTCTCAAAGGGAACTCGTGTATGCAAGTATACACGGGTTGCAATGCAAATACTTGCGTATGACACACGATTTGCAATGCATATAGTCACATATGCAACCCAATACTCATAATAAAAATATATAGGGCTAGTTTGAGGGTAATGCATCAAAGGTCATGCCCATATATAGTGTTTTGGCCACTTCAATACAATTTTTTCCTTTTGTGTACCAACATGAGGAATGTCGGCACTCGGACGGAGAAGTGCCATTTTGGCTGATAATAGATGCCCCCTAATGTGTGAGGTCAGAGGGAAGCGATGGCCAAAATACATTATAATCATTATCTTGGAGAACTTAGAAGTCCAAGGAAGCAGAGGAAGTACCTGGAACAAATACATATCAATTTCATATACAAAATCATATCTGAGGATGATATGTTCAATATACTGGAACACTAGCTCCTTTACAATATTTGATTACATCATATGATACAGGTACAAGACCATGTATATTACAAAGGTGGATCAAAGCCACAATATACAATGACGAGTCTTCAAAATCTGGAAGCTATGTAGGTAAACACAACATAATCTTGCGCAACTTAGGTTATAGAGGTAAACCTAAGGTATTCATCAAAATCCAAAGGAACCAGTACAATCCAGGCCATGTGAATAGATATGCCAAAGTCAAACATGGATAGGACTCAACAGATTGTTAATCAATATGTGATAATTGATAACTGAAGAAAATTAATTCACCAATGATGAAAGTGAACCCTAGGGTACCATTGTCAAAAATCTAGGTTTTTGTCTTCAGGAAGTACTGATGAGAAACCATGTTGTGATGAGGAAGGCAATAGATCCTCCAACGGATCACAAGAGTGACTAGGAACTGGATAAAGGAAGGTAGACACAAGTGATATCAGATAGGATAATGATGGAATCGGGATAATAATCAAAAGCAGGGATAAATCCTTGAACAATGAGCACGACACAGAGGTGACCCAAGGCAGCTTTTAACTTTGCAGATAGTACAACTAGACTTATCTGTCATGTAGGAGACATGATCAGATTCCCCAGGCATAAGTGACAAGTGGAGGTGTAAGAAAATCGAAGTGATAGCTGAACTGAAAGTGTACATTGAGACATGAGTATCAGAAAATTCAGAGAGTGCTATGTTCAAGGAGGACATGCTGCCACCGACTGGAACCCAAAAAGAAAACTTCTTCCTTATCTTTCCTGTTAAATTTTAATGACTATAGGAAAGTCAACTCAGGTCTCTCTTCATTTTTGACAAGCTTGAATAGAAGAGGGAATAATGCTTGATAATGTTACTTATTCATGGATTTTACGAGACTGAACTAGTACATGCTCGTTTGGTGTTTTCATGTTTAGAGAGTTTGAAAACTCCAAACAAGACTTTAGGGGGGTATTCTTTCATCCAATTTAGTCTCCTGAAGCCAAAAAAGTATAAAACATACCTCAGAAGAACTCCCTTAACTTCTGAAGAAGAAAAGGAGAACCTTTTTTGTACTAAGTCAGGGAGGTCCGAAAAAGGTTAAATTACCACCTACGCAACGCTCCTTCAAGAGAAGCATATAGCTTGAGTTTTATGAGTGTGAAGGAAAGAAAGATCACTCAGAAAGATCCATTTGATTACAAGGAATGGGGATTACAACAATAAACTCAATGCTTTGTTCTTGGTATTTAACGAGCATGACAAAGACATAAAGTACTCTCGGAATATTTTTCATGTTTAGGTCTAGAGCACGAAAAAGAGAAAACTAAGCTCATACCGGGTGTTCCTTTTCTGTAAATTTAGTTCCTCGGGTCCGGAAAAGCGATAAACCTATGCCTGAGAAAACTCTTCTCAATTCTGTAGAAAAGAGAGTGATCTTTTCTCATATTACTCCACATGGTCCGAGAAAGAGATAACCTACCACCAATGTGGATTCCCATTCACATATTCTTAACGAGCCTAAATGGACAAGTTTACTCAGCAGTCAAGTCTATTTTGAGGACTTATACCTGGTCCTAAAGAAACTCCATAAGGGAGGGGAACCTTATAAAAGGGATAGCTTGTAAAAAGAGACCAAAAGGAGGCTCAATTTGGCGTGAAAAATAGCTAAGAAGGCTCCCCCAAACCTATGACAGATGTGACATGAGTACAAAAATACAATCAATATGTTCTATACTAGGGCACTCATGGAAGGAAAGCCCTATCCGTGGAAGAACAATAGTATAGACAAGGTACTAAATGGTTAAATACCATAGTCTGTGGTCAAAGTAGTGATTCTAGGGTTAAGGCGGAATAGGTATAAATGCAAAAATGCATATAAATGACCAAAACCCTATCCTATATGAGTGAAAAACAAATTTGAGTAACCTTATACCTGTTTCATTAGGAAAATATGACATGGTATTAGTTTGATTTTGATAAAAATTAAACACTATAGGGTAAAAACCCACTTTTTTGAAATTATTTCTATAAATAGTGCAAAAATAGAAATCAAAATCACCATTTCACATTTTTACCCAATATTGACAAGTTTTACCTCTATATTCAATTGCTCGGTGTGGTCAAACTAGCGGACGATTTTCAAATCTGCAAGTGTGAGGTAAATCAGCTCTTCATGCTCTTCCATTTCATCCAAACAAATTTTTAATTTTATGTAATTTTATGTTGTTTTAAGGCGGTTTTAGGGAGGTCACGCTGTATGCACAGGTATGCAACGTAGATAGTCATGTACACACATTTTATACGTCACTTTCTCAAAAGAAATCTGCGTATGATACGCGACATGCTCAAAGGACAGTGGCGTATACTGCGTGACATAGGAAAAGAATATTTAGGGCCAAAATCAAAGTTTTTTGAATGATTTTAATGTTTGAAAATGGCTTTATTAACAGGCTAAAACATGGTGTTGGAGTGGAGGGAGAGCCAACATGAAACCATGGACCAAGATGCACTTCGAAGTGCCCCCACGATGCATGCATTACGACAGAGTGGGTTGCTGAATTTCTTTTGTACCTCACCTATGCAATCTAATGTCCATTTACTGGAATTTTTGATCAATTACTGGGATCATGATCTAGGTGCATTTGACCTACAAGATGAGATTTTAGAAATTTCACTAGAAGACATCTATTTTATATCGGGTTTGTCATGACGGGGAGCTCCTGTCAACTTGGAAGGTACCGGCAGGGGTGGTGACATTCTAAGTGTTCAGAACTACATCGACACTTACTGTGCACCAAGCACACAGAAAATGGGAACTTGCATCCCTATTGCACATATTCGCAGTTTTCCATTACAGGTGTTGGTAAGCATAGTAGTAAGGCTTGCAGGATCATCATCACTTCATCTTGCAACTCAGAACCAAATGAGAATTGCGGTGGAATGTATAAAGGGGGATTTATTTAACTAGTGTTCAGGAGTGATCCCAATAATGAAGAAACAACTCTCTGACTGCAAGAGAGGCCGACAGAAGAACTTTGGTTATTCTAGCATATTAGTGGCTTTTTTCTTTGAGAGAGTGCCTGGTCTGAGCCCTACAGTTCCTCTACCAACTTTATCTCCCTGTCATCCTAGATAGAGTAGGCGGGGAGAAATATTCCTCCGCTAGGGTGGAGGTGGATCAGTTCAGGTTGTTTATGATGATGACTTCTACCTATGGTGGGAGTGAAATCTACCAGCACTAGAGCAATTTCCATATGTTGGGATGGATTTCCGGGGTGACAATGACCTTATCCTCCCTCCTAGAGAAGCATGGGGAGCATCAGGTATTTTGGTTTTTCAAGTTTTTAATTTTTTTTATGAATGTTTAATCCTTAAGACATATACATATGTATACAAGTTTTTAATCCTGTAAATGTTTAAAATGCAGATATTGGACTAGTCCACCCTGTTGGGCATCCTCATATGTATGTGCGACCAGTGGCAGGAGAGGATCATGATTTGATTAGGGTTCTTAAGGGGAAGCTGGTCAGGATTACCCAAAGAGTACCTACTTTACATATTGAGTAGATCCCTGCCATTATGCATGAACTAGTGGTTGTTATCCCACCTATCTGGATACGCCTTATGAGAAGGATAGCCAGAGCAGTGCTTGTTTACATAGATGTCGTTGAGGCTGCTGCAGCTGAACAAGCTGAAGAAGCCTGAGAGCAGGATGACCAGGATGAGTAGGGTGACTAGGGTGGTCAGGATGACCAGGGTGGTCAGGACGACCAAGGTGGTCAAGATTAGACCTAGGGGCATTTTATGGATTACGATCCAATTTTTGTATATCTTTTGTATTTATACAGTTATGACTGGATCTGAGGATCAAGAACTCAACCTATCTATATGAATAGATATATATATATATATAAATATGTTTTTTTCGGTTTATTTACATGTGTTTTTTCAATGTATCTATTACGTATTTTTATGAAATATGTGTTAAGTGCCAATCCAAGATATAGTTCGCATATGCATCAGTTAATGAATTTTGATTTCTTGGAATATGATTCAATGTAATAAAATCAAAATTTATTTCCAATAACCTAACTTGCATAAACTAATGTAATAAAATAGGGTTATGCACCTGATAAGCTCGATTGAGCTGGGAAACCACTAGTTGAGAGTCAAGTCTGACTTCCGGCTAGGTGATGCCATGTGACAAGGCATCCCATAAAAGCTCAATGACAACCCTATATTCAGCCACATTATTGGTAGTAGGACCTAGACAAGCGCCTCCATAGGCAACTAGCTGTCCCGAGGTGAGTACATAACCCATGCGGCTGAAGCTAGGTTACAAATGTGACGACTAGCGCCATCTGCAAAACCTGCGAACCATTCGAAAGACATCTGTAACAACCAACAGATGATATAAGAACACAAAAAGACAAACTATTGTACATAAAGCTATATACAATAAAGATACAAGAAAAAGTGCTAGGCCTAAGCATAGTACTTCTTCAAATAGAACCCATTTCTAGGCTTGGGTAGCTTATTCTCCTCGAAATCAGTTAATTCATATGCAATTTTCTTCATAAATTTTGACATGACATAGGGTCCTAACCACATAGATCTGAATTTCCCTACCCCAAAGGGTTCTTTGTCCTGGTCCCAGAGCAAGACAAGTTCCCCTTCATAAAAAAAGGCCAGGTTTGACTGATTTATCGTATTCACTTTTTACCCTATTTTTATGAGTCTCGTTTGTAGTCAGTGCATGCCTATGCTACTCATCTAGATGTTCTAAGTGTAACAAATTTTCTTCAAGCTCATTCGTATCAGGTAACACATGAATGGAAATTTTTAAGGATGGGATTTTGCATTCAACCGGGGTTACTGCTTCCACCCCGTGAATGAGTTGGAAAGGAGAAAAAGCTGTGGCAGTTTTCATATTGGTATGATAAGCCCAAAGTGTAGGATATAGCATGATGTGCCAATTTGACCTAGCTATGTTAATGGTACGCTTGAGAATATTATTCAAGGCATTATTTACTGCCTTAACTTAACCATTCGCCTACGGGTAGAAAGAAGACAAATTTTCTTGTTTAAACCCTAGCATAGTGGTCAGTTTAGTCATCATGTTGTTTTGGAAATGACTACCATGGTCAGTGACAATCTCTTTAGGAATATCAAAACGTGCGATAATTTGGTTGAAAATGAAAAAAGCTGTAGTTTCCTCGTCATCCTTATCGATGGTCATTGCCTCTGCCCACTTGGTGAAGTAATCTACAATGACAATGATGTATTTGTTCGCCCTGGTTGAAACAGGGTTTCACATCACGTAATTTATCCCCCACTTGGTGAAGGGGCCCATTGAGATGACGAGAAATAATGGAGAAGGATGCGACTACATCTTTCTAATGTAAAGCTGACAAGGAAGACAACATTTCATGGCTTCCACACAATAATTAAATATCGTGGGCCAGAAATTACTGACACGTAAGATATTTTGGGTTGTTGCTAACCCAGATAAATGACCCCCAAACACTCCACTATGGGCATCATTTAGGACAATCTCAGCCTCTTCGTGGGTAATACATCGACACAAAACAGAGTCTACCCCTATACGATATAAAGTATCTCCAATAATGAGGTAGTTTTTTGCATGTAAGCGTAATTTACGTCATTCTTCCAGTGAAAAGGTTGCAGAGCACTTTAGAGTCTGGATATAGACAAGTATATCTCTGTACCAAGGGTCATAGGTGGAAATAAAAAAAATGTGCTCATCTAGGAATGAGTCTTCTTCAATGGC
The DNA here is from genome assembly GCA_001517045.1 of Pseudotsuga menziesii. Classification (NCBI taxonomy): domain Eukaryota; kingdom Viridiplantae; phylum Streptophyta; class Pinopsida; order Pinales; family Pinaceae; genus Pseudotsuga; species Pseudotsuga menziesii. The sequence goes on along the minus strand of LPNX011110203.1, from coordinate 1,520,697 downwards.
TACATCTTCCTCAACTGGAAATTCTGCAATGAGCTTCGCAAAAACTAAGTATTTTTTGGATTTGGCAGATTGGAAATCCAAGTCAAACTCCCGGAGAATGACTATCCATTTGTTGAATTTGCCTCCAACTATTCATCGGGAAAAAACATATTGGAAAGGATTGACATTTTCCACTACTATCGTAGTCCTCAGTAAGATGTAGTGACGCAACCTCTGAACATCATACATAGCTGCTAATGCCAACTTTTCAACATGGGAATACCTCAGATCAGGGCCAACTAAAGCACAACTAAGATAGTAGATGACATGCTCTTGGAGCTTATCATCCTCCTAGACTAGTACTACCCCTATGCTCAACTCGGATGCAGCCAGATACAATATAAAATCATGGGAATAATCTGGCGGACGCAATAAAGGTGTTGACAACAAAGCTTTATTTAATGCCTTGAACGTAAGTTATGCAGTTTCATCCCATACAAATCGGGTGCCCTGCTTCAAAAGGCGCATGAAAAATTTAGTGATATTGGCATAATTCACGATAAAACGTTGGAGAAATTTGGACTTCCCTTGCAGGCTTTGAAGCTTCCCAATGGAACGAGGAGAAGGAATATTTACTATGGCCTCAAATTTCAAAGGATCCACCTGAATATCTTTGTTAGAAACAATGAACCCAAGAAGCCTACCTCACTCGACATAGAAAACACATTTGTGGGGATTCAAACGTTTTTTATAATGTCTGCATCTTTCAAAAATTAAATGCAAGTGATCTGGGTGATCAATCCTCTTTCGAGAATGTGGTGGTAGATCATCTAGGTAAGCTTCAACAATATACTTGATTTCATGAAAGGAAAATTTCATTGCCCGCTGAAAGGTAGCCCCTGCATTTTTCAATCCAAAAGGAATTTTCTTGTATGCAAATGTACCCCAAGGACAAATGAAAGTTGTTTTATGTTGGTCTTCCGGTTTGATTTGAATCTGATTATACCCAGAGAAACCATCCATAAACGAAAAGACCTCACTCCCCACACAAACATCAATGATTTGATCTATGAATGGTGTGGGGTAGTTATCCTTAGGACATGATTTGTTTAAATCGTGAAATTCAGTACAAAAAACATATCGTCGCTTTATTTTTATCGATAGAAATAGCGTTGGATACCCATTCTGTCAAATTTATCAGGTAAATAAAACCAGCTTTCAGCAGTTTTTCAACTTCATCCTTAACAGCTGCTGCTTTAAGCAGATTAACAGGTCTACATTTTTGTCGAACTGGTTTGGCATCAGGATAGATTCATATTTCATGTTCGACTATCAATGGATCTATGCCTGGCATCTCCTCATATGACCAAGAAAACACGTCGCAAAATTCCTTAAATAAGGTTGTACAGATAGCAATCTCCTTCGGAGAGCATTGTGCACTGATATATACATTTTCCACAACGTTTGGGTTTGTAGAGATGTTGATAGGAATAGTAACAGAAATGTTTTCCATATTTCCCTTGGAAAATATTCCCTCCCTTGGTAAGGGATTGAATGGTATATCAGCATCACCTGCCAGTATCATATGGAACTCTTGGTTTTCAATCCTGCTTAATTCTGGAATAAAATAAGATCGATGATGAATATATTTGAAGATCTTATCTCACCCACACATAGCTTCCAAAATGGCTTCATCAAATGGAAAAACCATGTCTAAGCAGTCTTTAGTATGCAAAGAGTTCTCTGCATAAGCAGGCAGATAGATTTCTTCCGGCTCCTCTGAGACAGTGAGAGGAATCGACATGGGCTCAACAACGGTATGAATAATAGATTGATAAGCTATTTTCGTTGCTGATAAGGGCACTTCAGATTCATGACGGGAAGGAAGAACCCAAGGATCTGTTCTATCGACAACCATAGCAATAGACTTCCCTACACTAGTAGAACCTAAATAATTAATCGGAGCTGGAAAATCGAAAGTGCCCATCAACGATGAATACATTCCATTCCCTAAGCTCTTTGAAGTAGGTTTAACCTGATCAACTAATGGCACGGTGGACTCATTAGTTTCCATGTGGCCCTTCCGAGTAAAACTGAGTTGGTCTACAGTAACCAACTTCCTTTCGTGCAAAAACACTACTATCCGAAGAACGACCGATGCAATAGCGGACATGGCATAAGTCCAACTTCTCCCCAAAATCAAGTTATAATCCAATGGCACATCAATCACCTCTACCTCAATAGACACTTCCTTCCCTTCAAACTTTATTTAGAAAGCTGGTAGGATACCATGTGGACAAAATGACCTTCCGTCAAAAGTAGTAAGTAGAGTGTTCAATGGAACTAGCTCTAGAGATCCAAGAGCCTTCCATCAAGACAAGGACATGACACATGTGGAAGCACCCTTGTCAACAACTGCCCTTCCAATGGTTTTTTCGCCATGGATGGCATCTATCGATAAGGCCACATGATACAACAAGCGAATTTTGACATCAGACAAATTAAATTTTTCCATGAGGCTCGATGAATCCATACTACCTAAGGCTGCTAAGAGTGCATCTCGTTGAGCAGGACAACTCTGTAACACCTATAAAGCCGACATCACACAAGGGGTTTGGGATAAATATTCAACTACAGAGTAATTGGCTGCAACCCTAGCATTAGGATTGTGCAATGTTTTCTTGAAGACACCTTTTTGTAGCTTGGGCATAGTTTCGGCATGATTTTCAATTGTGAGAGGGTTAGAAGTTTCACCTATATACTTACCCTTCTCTGAAGCCTCTATCTCATAGTTCTTGTTCCTAGTCTGGAGTAATGTCTGGGATTGAACCATGTTGATATATTTTGGGTCAGGGGCATTTGGAGTGCCCCCTTCTACATTAGAAGCTGAAGCTGAATTCTGTCCTCGAGGAAAAGGATCCTTTACGACAACCGGTTGTTGACTTTTGAGTAGCTTCTGATCTTGGTCCATAAGGGGACATTGATGGGTCAGGTGATATTCCTGGCACAACTTACATGGAAATTTCACCTTCTTCTTCTCTTTTTTTCCCCCATCAGCATTGTTTGTGGGTTTTGTCTTGTTTTGGTTTCCCTCACCTTTCTTCCCCTTTTTCTTTTTCCCATCGGGCTACTAATTTCCCTTTTGGGAGGATTGTGCAAAAACATTTGCATTCTGGGGTGAGGGGGTATCCTTTGCTACCTCTACCGTAGTGGATCAAATATTTATTCACTCATACTAATAATATTACCAGAAAACTTGGTAAATGAGATAAGCCATAAGGCAAATATATATATTAATGATCAGATAAGAGATGATATGTTACAATGGTGGCCCTGCCTTAAATATGGCTTGGGCATTAGAAATGAGGAGACACCTCATTTCATAACCTAACTTCGTTAACTTGATTATTTAATTATTATCTTATTTTGTGCTCGTTACATTGCCACTCTCTTAGAAATGCTTTGTCCTCAAAGCCTTCATAATGTTTCTACCTCATTTTTTGAAGTGTCGTAGCTGACGAAACATGTCGATATGAACTGTTAAGAGTGGAGCATAATTTACAATATGTGGATGAATCAATCCATCCCAAATTAATTTGTTGTGGATTGTTGGCATTACATACTGATCTATTGTTAGGAGCTTTGGTCACATCGATACCATTAGCTTTCGATAGTTCCCACTTTTTAGGATATCGGTTTTTATGGTTGGAGTGTTGATAAGGACTTTTCACGATGTCATTTTCTTTTACGAGTGTCGTCTTGTGAGCATTGATCTGAGTTGGAAGTTGTATTTTTGTCCCTTGAGGTTTTAAGGTTTCCTTCTATATCTTTTCCAACTGCACGTAATCATTTTGAAACTTCTTAATCACTTCGACTTGCGCCTTTCTGTCATCTTCAGACTTCTTAAGTTGTTCTTTAAGATCTTTGTTATGACTTCTGATGCAATTAATTTCTTCATGCTTGTCTAGAAGTTTCCCTTCAATGTCTTCCGACTATTTTTCAATTTCTTAATTTTCGTGACTAGTGTTTTGTTATGATTCCTTAATCTGAAAATTTCTTCAGAATTGTTGGATAGTGTTTTATTACTTTTTACTATCTCTGACTTATGAGTCTTTTTATATTCGTCATTTTGTTGTTGAAGAAATTTTATCTGTTGTCGATACTGGTCGATCAATGATTCTTGATTTTCTAATTTATGTCATATCTGCGTTAGTTCTTCATCCTTGTCACTAACGATTTTGTTCAACCGTTTTATTTCCACTTAGTAATCGTTTATTTCTTTCTTTATATCTTGATTTTTTAATCTTTGATTGAAATCATTTTCTTCTTTCAATTCATCAATTTGCGCATATAATTTTTCTATATGATTTTTCTGGTTGGAAATGTTTTTTTCCTTGTACTTTTTGTCTATCTTATGTATTCCAATTATTACTTCCAAATTTTTATTCCTGTCGCGTAAATATTTGTTGTCTCTTTGATAGCGTTTTAACTTGGCTTCTAATTTCTCTATATGTAGTCGCAAACCAGATTCCATGATCTTTGATTCTTTGACACTAGATGATGATGGTCTTCGATTTTTTCCGATTTTGTTTTTCCTTTGACTTCCCCACCTAAGTTCAATCTCACTTGCTTTTTAGTATCAATTATTATGCACCTTTTTTATCTTTTATTTCCCTTAAGTTTTGTAAAATGTGAGTAGATTGGGTGGTTGGGAGGAATGATTGTTAACTTCCCCACCCAGGTTCAAATCTCACTTTTTTATTTTCTTCTGTCCTTTTTTTATGGGATCTTCTCCCTTCTTCTCTTTTTTATTTTTATTTTTACTTCTTCCTTTTTTTCTTTTTACTTTTTATCTTTTTACGTTCTTCTCCTTTAGATTATTTTCTCTTTTTTTATTTTTATTCTTCCTTCTTCTCTTTCTCTTTTCTTTTTCTTTTTTTTTACTTCTCATTTTTTTTTTCCTTTTACTCTCTATTTTTATGGTCAACAAGCATAAATTTAGGGACTTCTCAATAAATAAAAAATCTTTCTTCAATTAGTATTCTTCATATTTGCAACCGATATTTCTTCAAATTTTTTTATTGTTTTAATTTTTTTTGTCAATATGAAATCTAAAAATGGCCAGAAGCCAAGACTGGTCAAAGACCAAGTGTACAGAGAAACTCTGAATTTACTCAGATAAAATCTGAAATTTTGGCTAAAAGCCGGAATGAGCACAAGCCTGAGAAAGGGTTGGCTCTGATACCAAATGGACCGAATATTTATCCGCTCATACAAATAATATTACCAGAAAACTTGGTAAATGAGATAAGCCATAAGGCAAATATATATATTAATGATAAGATAAGAGATGATATGTTACAATGGTGGCCCTGCCTTAAATATGGCTTGGGCATTTGAAATGAGGAGACACCTCATTTCATAACCTAACTTCGTTAACTTGATTATTTAATTATTATCTTATTTTATGTTCGTTACACATAGAGTGTTTGATGAACAACTCATGGACCTATTTAGCCAAAGACTCCACAGTGGGATATTTCACTTAACCAACCACACCATCAACATTGGGTCCAGGCTTAGGTTTTTCAACACTATGTATTGGTCTCAGTGCATGAGGGATGATTTCATATAGAACCCTAGACTGAGAATATATCAAATCTAACTGTTGGGCCCTGAGGATAGCCTCTTCCTCATTAGTTACTCCCGAAGTGGATACGTCCTTATATATATACGACAATAAGGACTTAAGGAACCATTCTAGTAAAAAATCAGGAGGGATAGTGGCCTTAATGAGCCTCTTCCACCTTCTCCACTCTTGGATTTGATCTGAAATATGAGTGCCTTTGTCCTGCCGAAAGGTGGTCAATAATTATGTCTCGGCATCATACTGGACAGGAAGTTGGAAATGGTTAAAGAACACATTGGCTAAGTCCCAAAAACTACCAAACGCAGTAGAGGGCAGTTCAATGTACCACTTTGTTGTAGCACTAGTAATAGTTCTTTGGAACAATCTCAACTGAACGGTGTCATCGTTCAGTGAGTTATAGGAGCACCACAAGTGAAAGGTGGTGATATGAGCCCCTGAGTCTTCACCAACTTTTCCTTCTAATTTTGGGATATCCGAGGGTAGCTTGGTAGGAACAGGTGGCCATGAGGCATCATGTCTCACTGGGTCATTCATTAGCTTGGACAAGTCTGGAAAATTCAAAGTTTCCAGGAAAGGAATCTTGGGCCTAACCGAAGCATGAAAAGTACCAGTTTGGGAAGTAGAAGGGCTTGCCCCCTGGTTCCCAAATGTGAAGGCGGGGTTGCCCCCAGATACTGGTTGTGAAGTAGTCGGACCACTTTGGAAAGGATTCCACCCATAAGCCAGTGGATTGTCCATATGTGGTGTAGTGTATGAGGTTCGGGCTGCCCTAGTTGAAACTGGAGTTTGGAAAACAGGAGCAGGTATCCCTCAGCTAAAAAGAAAAAAAGGAGAGCTCGTGAAAGGAGTCGAAACTGGTGTTTGGAAACCTTCACCATAAGGGTTAGTGTTTCCAAACTGCACCCCTACATGATTAGGTGTTGGACCTACATATGGAGCGGATGGAGGAATGTGCCCCCCATTCCAAGGAAAACCCTAGACAAATGAAGAGGATCCAATAGGACCACTCTGAGCAGTGTCTGCAAAAGAATTTGAAGCAGAAGGTACACTAGGGATCCTAGTGACCACCCCACAAGAAGTGCATACTACATTTGTTGAAGCCGGTGGTTGAACCACCCAACTAGCTGGAGTTAAGGGAGTAGTAGGTATATTTGTTCTAGGGGCACCAACCGGGGGAGGTGGACTCCTTCAGTCGAAGCAGCTGAGGTGGAGGTAGAAGGACTTTCTCCTACACTAGACATTAGTCTGCCCACAGGAACACCAATCACAAGTGAAATAAAAGGGCAAACCTAGACGATCATTGGATCGTTTAGGTCAGTAAGAGGTGAATTAAAGTTTCTTGCAAACTTGTCAGCCTGCAAGTATTCTATCTCTACTGTGGTTGTATCAACCTGGTTCGTCCTAAGTTCTGGTTCACCCAAAACTTCATTAATTCCTATCAGTTCGAAAGAATGGTCTATGTCTAATCTCTGCCTTTAAGGGGGGTGGTGGAGGTTCCATTGTAACAAGAAGAGGAACATTTTGCAACCTTCTTGACCTTATGAGAGGTAGGTCCTCCATGATTGAAAATTTGACTCTTCACGCCCTAAGGATGGCTAAACTCAAACAAACCACAAAGCAATCACTAAAAAATTTCCTAAAGTCACAACAAACACAAGGGGTATAAGATATGTTTTCCAGAAGAAAGATGAGAGATAGTTACTTGGCGTCCTTGAAGATGTTCTTATGCACAAGTGGAGGAATCACCCACCGCCCACCTACACTTTCTACAAGGGTTGCCTTCCAAGCCCATCCAAGGTCAACCAAAAATAGCCTTCTAGTGTACTTGTGTATGAACCCTAGATGTCAGAGAGACTAAAGGATACCTCAACTATATTGACAGTCTGGGGGGACAGTCACAAGCCTGGTTTGTACGCATTGGCAAGGTAGCAAAGCCCTAAACTCTCTCTATGATAGAATCCCCAAATGCGCAAAAACCTTAGTATATGCTTTGACAAGGAATTGAAGGGTTAGCTCCTCAGTCCAAGCCTCCACCTGGCCTCGTTCTAAACTCCCGTTTCAGAGGAGCTTCCCAAATACAGTCAACATAGAAAAGGGTTTACTTATTGATTGGCCAACTACGTTTGAATTCAAACACTTGTGGAGAGTTTAAACTTCCTATTCCCCAAGTCTATCTTAATATAGTAGGTGTATGACCCTATAAAATAAAAATTACTAATAAATTTTAAATTATATCATTCATTTTAAGGGTTGTTCTTAGTTAGAAGGTAAATGGCATGAAATACTGTGATATTATGGACTCGATAAGCAAAAGCAAAATGGTGTATAAAGCAATTTGCAACTACTTAAACCAAATTTCCTTTTTTATTTTTTTTGTAAATGTAAACTAATGAACTTGAAACTAAGTGTCGAAAAACTAACACTTCTTTTTATAATTTTTGAAATTTTATTTGAAAATACCGAAAGGAAAACTACTAAGTACAACTAAATGCAAAAGCATAAGATGTTTTTCTTCACTTTTTCAAATTCTTCAAAAACTATAATGCACCTAGATGCAAATTTTTGAGCTAGTTTGAATAATCACATCATATAAAAAGAAAAATGAAGTATAGAGGACCCATAATAACCAACTTCAACCAAACAGGAAGAAAACTTGGTGAAAAACCTGACTTGGAAAAAACTAATGAATAAAATCCACTAGATTTACTAAAGAACAAGTGGCTAACTAACACTACACAAAGCAGCACAGAGCATAAGGTATCTAAATCCCTGATCACTGACTAAGACACACAATACTGAACTCATAGACCAAGCAGGAGGGACAACTTCAAGTCACTAGATGAAAGAAGATTTAAACAAAGAAAACTCAAAGGCTTAACAACAAGCGAAAAGTATGGCATAGAGGACTTTGGACTTATAGAATCATGCCAACAACAGAAGACCCCTAAGCATAAAAAATCAAACAAGACAGGGACAAGCAAACCCTAGCCAAAATTTTATGTTGCTATAGGATATACGTGACTGTCTTATAGAGAAACCTATGTATACAAGTTTTTATACATGACTGTGTATAACAAAAACCCGCATTTACAACAACAAAAAATCAAACAAAAAAAAGTAAAAGTATCTGGACACACTATACTACAAGTCAAAGGCAAGATAAAAATACCACACTCAAAATCAGAGCAAAGACTAGTAAAGCACCTACAGGACGAACCCACAGCAGGCTGGACTCCCCAGTGGAGTCACCAGTTCTGTTGTGCAGGATATAACACCCTTGTAACCTAGGTTCTAGGGTTACCAACTTACTACTAACTTGCAGACAATCAGCTTTTTACAGAGAATGGAAAGATAATAGGAATAAAATCTTGACTTACCCGATTAACAACGGTTGATCCAAGCTTGATCTTCTCTTGCTCCACTTCTTTCCAAAGCTTCTAGGGATGTACCTCTCCACTTGCAAAGAGAAAATCCTTCAAGCAATATCTCATGCATATATATATTAGAGGTTAGATGAAAAGCATATACTAATAATATAATCAAATATATTCATTAAACCAATATACATGAAATAGACACAATACAAGAGTGGAATAAGAATTCTCTTTATTGACAAGCGGTGAATAAGATAAGAATACAACCCAACTTCTGACACAAGGACTCCTCTGCAAACAAAGGACTCTGAGTTCTGCTGCTCCAATATTATGAAGATATACCACCAGCATAACTTTTCTCTCCAAAATGGATTGATTAGCCCCCACCCCAAGGCCTCTATTTATACTTTGGGAAATAGAGTGGTTTCGAAGGTTGGGATGGTTGGGATAGTTATGGGTTAGGACCCAACTAATCTCATCTAATCTCGATTTATATTTTTTAATGTCGAATTAAGGTATACGCAGGTATTAATATAGGCAACTTGTGTATGATACGTGTGTTTCTCAAAGGGAACTCGCATATGCAAGTATACGCGGGTTGCAATGCAAATACTCACGTATGACATGCGATTTGCAATGCATATAGTCGCGTATGCAACCCAAAACTCATAACAAAAATATATAAGGATGGTTTGAGGGTAATGCATCAAAGGTCATGCCCATCTATAGTGTTTTGGCCAATTCAATCCAAATTTTTCCTTTTATGTATCAACATGAGGAATGTCAGCACCTGGACGGAGAAGTGCCATTTTGGCTGATAACACCAATTCACATAAATAGGCTTAAACATTCATTATAAGTATCATCTTATTCTCAAACAGTCTTTTGATTGCAAAAAGAAGGCTTCCCCTAAAATATGTTGCTCACCTTTTTTGTCTTTCTTTTAAAGCAAGTTAAGGGTCTCAATAAAGTTTCCATGTCATGCATGGAGACTAAGTCTAACAGTGAAATTGATTATGCATGGAAACGTTAGACCCACAATGTATGATTTTATACCAAATAATTTCCAAAATACTCTAGAGAAAGATCGATGTATTAACAACTAGCTTGACATGTTACAAGTAAATTGTTATTATATGGGATGTATTAACCACTAACTTGACACTTGACAGGTTATAAGTAAATTGTTATTAAATGGAATTTCACTCTTGATAAGATGTTTTTATAAGTTGATGCATTAATAATATTTATAGCTTTAAAAACTAGAAAGGATATGGAACCAAGTGATTCATAACCTATGTTATGGTTCAAAAAGTAATTTTCATGACTATTCTTGGAAGAAAAACCATTTTGGATTTCCTTCTAGTACTATGTTGACACCACTCATTGATTCACTTTGTAATGTTATTTTAATTATGTAGTATTTTGTTGTGATATGGTATTGTGATGATGATGATGATGATGGTTAACGTCCCCTGAGACCAAACTTTGGTCTATCGGACCTAAAGAAGAGAATTAATTAGTTTGCTTTAAAGTTATATTTCTATGCTCAAAGAGCTTGGAAAGAAGCGTCCCGAGCTTACTATAATTTTGACAGGCTAAAAGGCTAGGAAAGTCGTTATTGCAACAAAAATTATGAAACCGAGATATAATGTGGGTGTACGCAGGGCACTCTAAGAGGAAGTGATTTTCATCTTCAATGTTCTTACTCTCATAAAGGTGGCAGATCCTTTCTACCCATGGTGTTTTAGGGACTGTCCAACAACCAGTTTCACTATGGAGCTCATGCGAGTTCGTTCTTATCTTAGCTATGTTAATTTTTTTCTTAGTACTAATCAAAACAGAGAGATACTTTTGATCTTCTAGAGTAGGGTTGATGACCTCCTTATAGTATCTTAATTTTCTTCTAGCCTCGAGATCTTTCTCACACCACAATTTTTCTTTAAACTTAGAAGAAATAATATTTTTAATGTTATTAGTATTCTGCAAAGCAACGTTTTCATCGATCTCCCAGTGATTTAACCAAGACCTGGTATCCTTATACCACCCATGCTTGAGCCTTAAGTGTTTTTGGCTGGAGTTTAAAGCTATCTAAGGGAGTCTACGGTCTCCCGTGTTATTGATTTTGTTCTTGTATAACAAGAGTCTAGTCATAGCTAGGCTCTCGATGGGGGAAAGACCCACTTCTATAAGGAGAATAGGATAGGGTGTATTGTTTTTTATTTTGAGGTTATAAGTTATAAAACGCTTCTAGATTTGATCGATCTTTCTCTAGGATTCTATAGAGATGCTGCAACCCCAAACCTCACACCCATACAAGATGACAGGAGTGACTAGAGTTTCAAAAAGGAGCTTCTTTTTATCCCACATCATGAGGTTTGCAGCTTTACAGTTATTTTCAAGACCAAAGTAAGCTTTCCACCCTCCGTTAATCCTTTTCTTAATGCTATAGTTCTAGTTGAGCTTGTGATGAATATCAATTCCTAGGTACTTGTAAGAAGACACTTCCTCCAAGTTGCTATTGTCATACATAAAATTAGCGTATGTATCATTCTTGGATTTGATAATCATAAATTTTGTTTTGTCAGTGTTAACAGTCATACCCATGTTAGAGCAGAAATCTTTGAGGAGTCGAAGCTGCTTATCAAAATCAGAAGAACACCTTGCCATAAGGACAATATCGTCAGCATAAAGAAGAAGGATGATGATTATTCCAGCTAAGATCGTACCAGCACAACCTGCTTCTTCTAAACAACCCTCTAACTTATCAATGTAAATGCCAAAAAGGGTAGGGGAGAGGGGTAAACCTTGCTTAACTCCAATATTACACTTAATATCTTTCGACCACCCCTCATTGCTTTTAAACTTGGCAATTACATTCTTGTAGAGCCTTATCACGACAGATCTCAGCTCGAAAGGAACCTTAAGCTCTTCTAACCTATTCCAAAGGTTATTTCTAGGTACCG